>JANEMJ010017548.1:0-26861 GCA_024361745.1 Cacatua alba | reverse complement strand
GGGGAAAGCAAGCAAATCAAATTAGATATGAAGCAAAAATTTGAGCAGTAAGAAAAAGAAAACAAGGACAGTGGTAGATTCTCTGTTCTTTGATGTCTCAAAAGCAAGACTATATTCCTTCCTGAAATGATTCTGTAGCAAAAATGTGTTTTAGTTAAAGAGAATATGTTGGGATCCATTCCAGCCCAGATCAAAAATAAAACCAGAAGTAGTAAGGGATATTTGATTTACTGGTAACTAAACCTCGGGAAATACCAGAACAACCAGGTCTCACTTACGGGTTCTGTTCTGGTAAAAACACAAAGCAGTTGTCACATGTTCTTTTATCTCAAAGTCCATATTTTTCTCCCAACTAGTAACTAAAAAAAAGTAAATCCTTAAAGGGTTAAATAATCTAAAGATGTTCCCAGATCCCACGTTTAATTTTTTTGGTATCAAACATGATGCAACATGACTGGTTTGAATTTGCTGATTTCAAAATGCTGCCCAGCTGCATCCTCTGCAGTTAAGCAAACTCATTTTACTAAATGACTGGTCCAGCATTGTTTCTGATTTGTGGTTGGGGCAAATCACTGATATCCAGTACCTGATAATTCTAAACAACATACCCTCTATTGAGTAATGAACATAGATCTGGTTGCTCAAAAAAAATTAATTGCACTTCCCCTTCTCTATGTAAATTCAGACGCTCATGCTCCAATGGATCATCAAAAACATTTTCTCGAGGATTTGTAATATTGCCCTTTTTCTTAGTGGTTCATCTCTAACATTAATACAAATGTTAATCATTTCCTTCCAGCTTCAGCTTGTATCATGATGTATAAATAGAGACATGAACATGTAAAACTAAAGAAAAACAAACTGAATGAGGAAGACACTCAGCAAATGTTCTCATTAGTCACATTCTAGAGAAAAGTGAGTTGTCTGCAGCAGAGATTTTATTTTACCCTAGAAGATATTCAGATATTCCTATTTGCAATTTCTATGTTCCTTGGTCTGATTACTGAGATGAGAAGATGAAAGTGATGCATTTGTCTTTGGCCAAGGCTACTGCTGTACTTTTCAAGGATAAAACTGGATTTGTTATATAACTGGATTTTTGGCATGCCTTTACTTGTAGGAAACACTTTTTCCATATCAGGAATTTGCCTGCTTTCTCTGATCGCAGATAAAGCTGCAAGTCCAACTACACAACACACCCTGAAGCTGTGTCTGCACTGCTGCTGACAAACTAGGCCAGCTGGCTAAATAATTAAGCATGAGCTAGTTGGTGATGTGCACCTGGAAATCATTAGATGCCTGGATGTTACATATTCATAAATCCTGTATTGGAATAAGGAGGTTATGTGTTGTGTATTTGTTTTCTTGGGTCTCTGCTAGTAAAGTTCAAAGAAAGTGGTTTTTGAGAATCTGAACCATAATTCTTCTGGCCAGGTACAATTAATTATATTTATTGGTAATAGGAGTGCAGATTAGAAGTTGACTGTGATTGAAAGTGGAGAAAGCAGCCTGGGTCATTGTGTGTGATTAAATTTCTTCTGCAAAATAACTTCTGAGGAAATTGAAGAAATAATAATACAATTGAATTATGTATCAGGGTTATGTTCTTGTAGGTCACTCCAAAGATGGGAAAAAAAGTCTACATGTCATAATACTTCATACACCTCATGGCCTCATAACAGAGACAGAGTGAGAGCTAGTCCCATGTTGTCAGTTTCTGAACTTCTTTACTCTTCTTGATATGAACAACAGCTGTATGTTTTTCCACAGTATAAGACCTGGTATGTTTCTTCATCACAACTTGAGAATGGAAAATTATGAAACTAATGTACAGATGATGCAATAAAGTTCTTCTGTTAGTCAGTAAGTGCTTATTCTTTGAGATAAACATTCTCATAAGAAGTTATCTGATTCAATGAAAATTGTAATGAGAAGTTTTTCAAATCTAAAATTATATTTGTAACTCAAAATATGGATAAGAAGAAGTCACTTTAGAATAATATGGTGGAGATAAGCCTGGGTGTGCAGGAAGAACGATCAGACTATAGATAGTTCAAATGTAAATTTTTTGATTTTTTTTTTTTAAAGCAGATATCTTTTTCCTCTGCTAACAGTATTTTTGTGCTGGACTCAGGTAATGGGAATCTCTCTTGGAGTTAAAGATTTGTGAGCTGCATTGCTCAGAAAATTAAGCAGACAATTTTAAAGATGTTACTGAATGATCAACCATAGAGGTCAAGAGGACTCCTTTCCTTCTCTTTTAGTCCAGCACAGTTTACTGCACTGAAACACAGCATTGGATTAACTAATCTGTGTTGGATCTTAAATTTATGATTTAGTGCAGCTGAACAATCTCCTAAAGTCAACTGACCCATGGTAACTCTTGCTTTTAGCCTATGTCAAATATGAGATCATTTAGCTTTGCCCACCATAAAATTACTGGTAATACAATACAAACATATACTTCTAGAGTGAACAGCTTATTTTAGAGGCAGATTATAGGAACTTTTTTTCTTTCTTTCTTCTGTTAACAGTGGTGGTTTAAACATTTTTTGCCCTCTTTTTTTTTCCCTGGACTGTCTACAGAGGTCTCCTGTTAGTCTCAGCTCCCATCTGTTCTTGTGTTTCAGCAGCCCAAAACATCAAATAGCCTTTTATTTATTCTTTTTTTAAGCCATTGCCAATTTCGTTGAAAGGAGAGGGGTGCATAAAAAAGCGCAGAATGAAGTAACTGAGAAATTTACAGGAAGAAAAGCTGCAAAATGGGAGAAGATTTTATGCTTTTATGTTTGTTGACAAGTTTAAATTAAAGCTCAAATATGCCTTTCTGAGTAGGTGGTGGTGTTGTTCCTGTCCCTCCCTCCACCTGACATTCTGGGTTTCACTTGATTAGAGTCCGAAAGCACATTGCTTGGGTGCAGAGAGAGAAGATAAAGATGGGAAGTAATTGCTCACAGGTAAGACCAGGATCTTTTGCGTGACACTGGTTCAATATTCCACAACAAACATGATATTGCCTTTTATATTTTTAATAACCCAAGGGAACAGAGACATAGACCATGAAATACAAAGACTTTAATACCAGACATCTAAGATGTCTGGTTTTGTTGTTGCTATTGACTTTTGCCCTCCTGGAAGAAAGAAGGAATGAGACAGACGTATAACACAAATGACAAACACAGGTTGCAGCCACAGCAATTTGGTTGCATTTGTTTTCTTTAAAAGTCTGTCTTTATTGTCTGCATTAATGATGTGATTTAATGTCTAGTAAACAAAGGGTTGCCCCTTTGAAATGCTGTACCCAAGGGGGGAGATTTAAAATCAATGCATCCAAAAATGAAAACTATATGGGGAGGTCTTTGGGAAGGTGTTAACTTGGGATGCTATCTATCTATCTGTGTGTCACATCAAATTATGTACATGCCATACACTGATGAAGATTAAGGTTTATGATCTTACAAGGAAATAAGTCTTTAAGAAAGATTTGAATGTTATTTGATGAAGATGTAGAGCATTGGGAATGAAAAATTATTTAGGTATTAAAGCAAGTTATGTAGGTAATGGTGGGTTAAAGAAGTAAAAGTCTAATGACAGCAGTATCACTCAGAAAATGAGGGTAAAATGTGATAGTTTTGCTGAACTTTCAAGGCAGAGGTGATGGAGTGGAGGTGGTCAAAGAGACATGATTCCATCGTTTTTGTGGGATTAGAGTAAAAACCCTAAATCTGATACCTTTCCTATAATGATTTTATAACCTCTGCATCTTGTTTTGACTGTGATTTGCAGAAGAAATGAAAGAAAAAGGCTAAGTAAATTTGCTTGCGTGTATGAAGATCAAGGCCCATAAAAATTTACTGTGTAGGTCAGGAAGCATTCTTAACAGTTAAATTTCCCGGGTTTGTGAAATCATTTCCCCAAAGGAAGTTGCTGCAGCAGACCCCTCACTTGGCCCATTTAAAACTGGGCTTCCAAATAGACTAGGGAGTCTTGTGTACGGAGCAATCCTACTGGAGCCATGGAAGCTGCAATGCACTGGCATTCATAATGCACCTTCCCTTTCTAATGTCTGCCAACCTGCTAAAGCCCTTTGTGTATCCCAGTTGGTTTCAGAAGAAAGTTGGAGTAATTTTTTCTTTTGGCCTAACTAGTCTGGCCACTTTTAGTGATCTTCCATTTAATTTCCTAAAAGCAGCTTCATTTTGACAGTTGTAATCCATGGATTTCTTTAGTATTCTCATGCTCCACTGTTAATGCATCAAGAGAACATATAGGCTTCCGGCACAGCTGGAAAAGAATAGTCCATTACGATTCCTGTCTCTGTTAATGCTCTTTTGACATTGTGAGAAATTATTTAAAGAGCCTTAGGATTCTTATTTCTGTTGCCAGCAGCCTACATGAGAGCTTAGACTGGGAGTAAGTGGGTAAGTTATGATTTGTGGTGCCATGCTATGCCAAAAGAGGTCGAAAACAACATTCACTTGCACTTACACTTGGTCCAAAAGTTGAAAATGGAGAGACTGGGTCATTACTTGCAAACTATTTGTGTTACAAACCTCAAGTAGCTGCTTGTGCTTCAGCTTAGATTTAGAGGAAATAAATGAATCCCCAAAGACCTGAACACTGTGAGAAGAGAGAGTTAGATTTCCTCTCTTGTTGTGTCCTGACTGGGATGTGGCTAATAATGTGCCTGCTTATTCCACTCAATGCAAAACCATAAATGTCAGCAAGGCTGTCATAACAAGGAATGTACCCCCCCTCCACAGCAATGCAGCAAGCCAAAAATGTACTCCATGTCAGTGATGAGGATATTAGAAAATGCTGAGATGGAGAGGCTGTTAAATGCAGACCAAGTCAAAGCAGCTGGGTCACAAATTCATGGTAGTGGGTTAGCTCACTCACACCATTTCTTGCTATTCATGAATATTCAAGCAACTGGATGTCTAAAGAAAGGCTGCTGTTAAGATGATCATTGATATTAGGTTGTGAACAAGAGCATTTGAACAAGAACCATAACCCTGACGCATGTGTGTGCATAGAAATGTTTCAGTATTCCTCATTCATGTATTTAAACAGTTTCACTCAGCTGGGGATCAGAAAGGATGCCATCAAGTTATCCACCATGCTGTGAGTGACAAGCATCAAGGCAAATTTATGTACAACTCGTAGGCACGATTTATCTGTGGAAATCAAGATCAGGTTAGAAAGAAGTTCTTACCTTAGCCAGTTAATGTATATAAGTGTTTACTTAAATCACTTAAGTAAAAGTGGTCTGGATAAGTAAAAAGCTGATAAACCTTTTGCTCTCATTTCTTTTAATAAATAACGGAAATCGGACAAAGGACATAAAACCAATAAGTAGAAAGAAAAAGAACATGATGATCCCCACAGAGAATGGCATCTTTAATTACAAAGTATTCAAAGGCTTTACAAATCTTATGTACTATTTTGCTATTGATGAAAAGCAGGTTCTTCCATTGAGGAATGTGCCTATGTTTCAGTCTTCTTTCTTTTTCTCAATAATTCTTCCTATTAGAAAGTCTGGAGTTAAGTTGTCTCATTCTCCTATCATGAAAAAAAATCTATGAAATTGAGTTTTTCCAATTATTTGGGCACAAAGTGCACCAAGAGCAGAGCACACAGGCTGAACACCTATGACAGGCTCAGACACCTTCATCTGTCAACCAAATTCGGAACATTGCTTTCTGTGTTCATGTAAAAAAAAAATCTCTTAATAAAACCCTGACATGGAAATGACAGCAAGAGTTGAAAGGGCTGTATTTGCCATTTCACCAAGTGTTGATCAAGAGTGTATAAATGTTTTCATTTCTCTAAAGGACGTGTACGCTGTCAGGCAGTCTGAAGCCTGATGGTGCTGATGAGCAGTAGGGTGATTTCCACTTTAGTGGAGCATGTTTTTAAGTTTGGTCTGAGACCATAATCCAGTAATTATGTGAAGCTGTGTATATAACCACATGTGTGCCTCTATGGCAGCCTAAGCTGATACAAGCCTGGGCTGCTGCACATGTTCCTGCCTTTCCCCTTTCCTGGTATTTAGATTTCTTAGGGAACCAATTTAGGAAACTGATCTGACTGAAAATTAACCTTAAAAAATAGAAATTAATTTTCAAACTAGGATAACTTACAATTTGTGAACAGTAGGGACCCCAAATAAACAAGTGTAGCTGTCTGCTAGGATTTACATCTGCACTTTAGGCAGTCTTTGTTCCTATCATTAATTTAGGCATCCTCATATGGCAACAAAAACTGATAACTATATGATATTAGGTGAGCCTGAAATAATACTCAGTAACCTCTACACAGTCCTTTTGGAGGAGTTGGAAACACAAAGGGTCAAAAGGAGGAACAGGCAAAGCAGACAATTGCTAAAACAGCAGTTGTTGACAGCAGCACAGCCTAGCTGCCTGTGTTCCCTGTGCTTGATTCCTGAAAAGATCGTTGCTGAGGGAGACAGGATGGCCACTGGTAGGCTGGTGGCCTCCCTCAGCAACATGATTAAGCCATGGCCCCAGAGGAACAGCAAGCCTCGGTCTCCTAGCCCCCACTTACCATCACAGTTATCTCATCCTATCTCATCTCATCCCATCTCATCTCATCTCATCTCATCTCATCTCATCTCATCTCATCTCAATCTCAACCTTATCTCTTCTCATCGTCTCCATCCCTCTTTCTAAAGGAAGTGGCTTGGCCATGCTTCAGTTCATCAGTCTAGGAGGAGGCATTGGCTACTGCTGAGAAGTCTTGACCCCACATCGCTTCAGACTGAGCAATCCAGAGGACACCTAGATGCTGCACATAAAGTAACTCAAATCTGTAAATTGAACTGTTGAACTCAAGACAACTCTCATGAAGTCCTACCCCTTATATTTGGACTATGGTTTACATAACATACAGACAGGAAAATTACTATTAAGAGATCACTAGCTGAAGCACATGGAGTCTATCAAGGAAGTTCATGTGCACTTTAAAGATGCTGAGGGTCTACTGTGCTGGCATTTCCTCCTGAGTTTGTATTAGCACCTTGAAGATGAATTTTAGTACTTTTTTTTGGTAAGGTGTTGAGTCTTGGCTGCAAGAATGAGGGCCACTGTAGCCAGAAGCTGCGAAAGTCAATTTTGACTTAACATCAACCCTGCTGCTTTAGCTCTGGGACTCTGCTATCCCAAACACACATTTGTGGCAGATTGACTGGGGGAGCTGTGAAGCAATTACAAGAGCACTTGAATACTTGGCCAAAGCTGCCAAACTCTCATTACTTTCCATCAAAGTCAGAAAACCCAGGTGGGATGCCATGGCCTTGCAGGCTGGTGCCTTGTCTCATATACATCTCCATGCCCAGTATCTGCATTCCTATACTCTTGTACAAAGCAAAAACTCATTAAATACCATGTTTATTTTCCTTCTTTTATTGCTGGAACTACTGGCAACGTTTACTGTCAGTGACAATGTTTTCAAGCCTGTATGGAAGCTAACATTTTATGTTTCCGTACACAGTGATTGTCCAGGGGCATCTTGAAGAATCATTTTTGGAGAATTATATAAAAGCAAGCTGGCAGATACGATAATTAATTGGCAAGTGTTTATACGCCTGTGCTGCGTGACACATGCCCTCCATGGCTAACAGCTGGTTGAGATCCTCCCTGTACACAGGGAAAATTGCAGCACAGGGATATTTATTTGAAGGCTACTGCTACAAGAGAATTCCACTGGACATGATTTACAAAAAGGGTAGGTGCGAGGTTTCCAGTGAGTGCAGTGTCTTTTCTCTTATAAAAAGAGAACTTGTTTGTATTTAGAATATTAATTATTAACTGGAAGGAAATTTTATAGCAACATTTACCACATGCATGAGGTATGACTAAATAATTTCCTTGCTGGCATATGAAACAGTGCCTTCCCTCTCTCTGCCACCATGCCCCATACACATCTTTATCTCCCACAGATACTTCAGTAGAACTTTCACCATGAAGAGACCTCTAATGTTTTCATGAGTTGAGGGATACTGAGAATGGACTCATGCATTAATGCATTCGAGGCAAATGATCACCTCCTGCTGCTACATAACAGCCAAAACATTTATTGTCGGAGCAGGAGACACTGATCCTCTGACAGTGCTGTGTTATGATGTTATTTCAAATGACTGAGGTAATTCCATCTGATGACTGTGGGTACATTACAGTGACAGTTGCTCTTTTTTTTTTTTCTTAGAATAGTACTGTTCATTCTCAAAAATACTGTGTTTGCTTCCATAACAGTATTGGTTCCCCACAAACAGATTTTGACCTTAAAATCTGCATGGATTGTGAATTTCTTTTGTCAGTCTTGATAATGCTCCAGGAATATGGCTGTTATTTATGCACACTGAATGTACAAACAGATAAAAATGAAATACTGTCTAAAAATCGTGGATTAGGAAGATGTTACTGCCCTTATTCACTTAGAAGTTTCAAGTGCTAAAGCCTGGCTCACTTCCATATGTCTGCTAATTTGCTGCATGTATCTCTGAGCACCTTCTACACTGAACAGTGCAACCCTCCCTCTCTGAGACGCTATTTTGGCACCTTAGTTGTCATCAAAAAGACTCTGCAAGCAGAACCTAACAGCATAAAAAACCTATTAATTGGATAACACACATAAGAGAGAGGGGGTTTGCGGAGATGCTTGGCTAAGTGTTGGCAGGCTCATCACACTGATAAAGTACCCAAAGAGTCTTTCCTGGCCAGGAGGGGAAGGGTTGATCCCCACTGCTACCCTCGAGCCAATCCTTTATGTTGATGAGGTGCCATTTCCCTGTTTTTTTTGCCTTAGGATTTTATACCATTTCGGTGTTAATCTTCTTGAATCTCTGAGCTACCCGTAGTCCCTGGCCCAGCAATCCTACCTCTGTAATTTTTCCTTTCTTATCTTGCAGGTCTCTCAAGGCAGAGATTCTCACAGCTGTTTTTCAGAGGTAAGTGGTTTCCTGAGAACCCTAAGCCGAGATGATACAACTGTGACAGATCAGAGTTGGGAATTGAATCCTTGGAGCACAGAGCTCCTTGCCAGAGGCTGAAGACAGGTATAGATTCAATATAAGGTGGGATAAGTTCTTGGAAGAGAAGCCCATTGAGAGTCACTGTATTCATAAAAACCATATTGGCTTCAGAGGTCTCTGAGTCTCACATTACTAAAGCTTGCAAGAGGCACTGAGGAAATCACATTTGCTGTATTCTTACTCTCTTCCCTAGGTATCAGCAGAGAGGGACCTTTCATCTGATCCAGCATGACTACTCTTGTATTTTTGTGTACTGTTATGATTGCTCCGCAATAGAAGAAGGACTGGTTTTGAATGGCTTTTGCTGAAAAAGCACTTCTTATTTGGCAAAGTAGTGGTCAAGATGAGAGTGCTGTGGTGTAGAGGGACAGCAGCTATGGCCATTCTATTCTTGTGTTGTCACTCCATTGCTCCAGCAGGTCACCAGTTCAGGAGATGGCCTCATATTTCTACTTCGGGTTCATGGATATTTAGGGAGGTGAGATGGTGGTCCCTAACATGTGAATTCTCTAAACTCACCATGGATACAGACTGGACCCATCCCCTTGCCTCTGGTCACTTTGGCACTTTCATTCATTCTCCCAGGTGATCATGGAAGGAAAACTCCAAATTATAAGGGATAATGGGGAGTATTCTGTGGAAAGGACCTGATTATCAGTGGAGTATACATTTGTATGTAGTGAAATAATTTTTTTGAAAACGTGTCTGATCTTGATCTTGATTTTGTATTTCATACATGACTCCTACCACCAGACTGTCAATATCTGGTCTAACATCTCCTCACCACCCTTTCTTCCCCTAGTAACCTAAAGGCCTCCATTTCCTGACCACTGTAACCAGTGTTCCTCATGCACAAATATAACTCTTCAAAGAGATCCCTTGAAATGCTAGTGAAAATCTTTTTTTAAATGACAAAATATGCCACAGAACAGAACTTTGAACTCTGTTGGCTATAATGTCCAGCTATTTACAGTTATCTGCAGCCTGGTTACATCTTGTTAGAAAGAAGCATCGTATATATTGCATTTAATATCTACAATGTATTGTATATATAATATATAATGTATATATATTGTATATATGGTCACATCTTGGTAGAAAGAAATAAATTCAAGAAGTAGGAAGAAGTAACTCCAAGAGGTAGGAAGAAATCTCAGGTTCTGTGGGCTTGACTATCAAATCTTTGTATCTCCAGTCTCAGTAAAAATGTTACTCCTACACTTTTTCTTTCCTCAGAGGTCTGTGCTTCTCTCAGATCAGACAGCACTGCTGACATTTCTAATTATTCCCAATGGAGGATGTTTTTCAGGGTCTACCCACTGTGCTGACTGTTCCTTAACAAGAGAGGGAACACATGAAAGACAAGGTAGGGTGTGACTCTGTAAGTGAAATACCAGGGCACTATAGGTAGGTGTGAAAAGAAAGGTCAGCAGAGCTAACAATGTTTGCCACTTTTTTCTGCAGAATTCGGCATTCCTACTAGTTAGCTAAACTTCAGGGAAGACACAAGACACCTCCAGGCTATAGTAGCTCTCTTGGTTCCTACGTTGCCCTCCTTGTGCCTTATGGTGGGTTTATACAGCAAAGCGGATCTGTCAGCAGCGGTGGTGAGTCTCCCCACCACCATGCTCTCACTGTTGCCTCTGAAGGAATCTGTGAGTTCTCATGAGCTGTGTCAGCTGGTGCAGAAAATTCTGGGGAAAAATGGAAGCCTTTGTCTGCAAAATGTTTTGGGGTGCCATTACTAGTTCCTTGTGACAGAGGAAAATGACTTGTGAGTGTAGAGGAAAGGACGTTGGATTGAAGCTACTGGCCCAGTCAGGGAGTCTGAAAAGCCATGAGTGTGGAGCAGGGCAGTGCTGATATTGACTGCCCTCCTAGTGACCAGGACACAGCTTTGGTTCTCACCGCACAAAGCACCTGACTGCCAACGGAGACAATAGCTGCTGTTGGTCAGGGTTCTTCTCAGTACTTACAGATGGGCTACGGGGGGCACCTCTGATGTTCTAGTATGTAGAATAAAGCAGGTGACAGGGCCCATGTCTGATGGTGCATTGTTTCCCTCTCATTAGGCTAAGTTCCAGGGTGTGAGTAGTGTTTCTTTACATCATTAAAGAATTGTGAGGATACGCACTTCAATCAGTTTGTGAGCCATTCAGATTCTGTGGCAATGCAGGTCTGAAGTAGTTCATTGCATGGTAATGTGTATAAGTATCGTGGTATTCCTGCAAAAGCAAAGAAAAGTCTTCCAGAACACCTTTGCACATATGCGCATTTTGTAACTATGGGGAAACACCTGCAAAGATGGGCTGCTGAATAAAACTGAAAGTCTTGCGCTTCCAAGTCAAGAGAACTGCATGTTATCTGCTATTGTTTGACCAGCTCACTTGAAAAAATAAAACAGAACAGAACAGAATAGTTCAGTTGGAAGGGATCTTCTATTGGATTTTTGCTACTGCATCATTACCATTGGCAGGTGACACTCGGTTTATGTGCAACTCGAAGTGTGATGTTACTACTCAGTGTAGGTGACCACCTACCAATTTCACAGCTAAGCTAATAATCTAACAGAAAGCAGGCTTTGTTGTAAAATCTCTGACACCTCTTACCAACAACTGTTGCTGAACACCTGGAGAGCAACTTTCTCTCCAGTACTTATGCTTGTCTTGTTCAGATGAAAACCAGAAGGGATGAAAATCACGTCTGGGCTTTGCACATGTGAGGGTGAAATTTAAAGTCACCTGTCTTGATGGAGCTCACTAGCACTTTCACTTTACTGTTATTCAAGGAATGTTGCTAATACTTGGTGGTGCATGGGCCAAAAGAGAGTTAAGCTCTCTTTCTTAGAGCTGTGCTGTTTCTGCCATTCTTTTCTGCCTTCTCACTGAAATGGATGTGTGGTTGACAGGCATGCGTTAAGCAGATGTGTTGATTAAGATGACCCCATTTTCCTGACTTAGAATCATGTCCTTGGTGTTTAAAACGGGAAAGGCAGTAGCCTTTAGAAATGAAAGACTGGATATATGGGGTTGAAGATGTCTATACCTAAGATTCATACACTGAACACTTAACAGTGTTGACTCAGGCCCTCTTCCTTTCCAGCGTAGACTTGCTGAGCTTAGTGTAATGTGGGATTTTGAAGTATGAGGTGGTTTGCAGATGCATGTTGTATATGGCATCTGAGGTCAGTGTGTGTAATAGTCTCCTTTGGTATTTTTGGCCCAAGATATGCTTTCCTGCTTCCCACTGCTGTGTTGATTGTACATTTTATGGCCTGATTTGTCTGCCCCAGATTTCCACCTTCCATTATGGGACTTTTTCTCTCCCTTTATAGTATTTCAAACTTTTTTCAGTTCAGCAAACAGTTTGTTCCCCCCTCTGTCCTTCAAATAAAGTTTTCTTTGGCAATCCCTGTCAGGATAAATTCAATAACTCTTTAACTCAGAAGGATCCCCACGGAGGAAGCCGAGAGTCAAATGCTGCAATTATTCACATTTTGGTGAGAAGAATCAGACTTCTCAGGAATAATTTCAAACAAAGTGGTAACAGTTTATTCCTGCTGGGTGGAAGCAGGAAGTGTGCTGGAGGGAACCCGACAGCCTCCTGAGCACCATCAGGAAGCATAAAATGGATGGGCAAGGAGAGGAAGAGGGAGAGGCATTAACAAAGAAAAATGTCTCATTTCCTCCCTCAAACTAATTGGAAAAATGTGTTAGTGGTTATGGCACTGGTAATTTCTCAAGGTGGTAATAGCTGCAGCCTGTCCTGGAGTGGGACTGGTCACATGTTGGACCTCTACTCAGAATGGCTGTGATTAGTGCAAACGATGGCAGCTTTGCTTGTGATATAAATGCACACACACACACATATATATATACACACCTACATATACATATGTAAGGTGGGTTGTTTGTTTTTTTTTCACTCAGGATCTGTGCCTCGTTTCTAATAATTCCTGACTATGCATACATTTCCAAAATAAGAATGATAGAATGTAGCTGAAAACATCTTTTGTTTCCTTTCTTTTTGTTTTTCCTTTTGAAATTGTCCTGTATTCACAGCCTGTTCTCTGTTCTCATACCCATATGAGGGTATCTTGCTGCAGGAAAATGTAGGGAGGTGTGAAGGGAGAACAGAAGGGGCTTCACCATACAGGTCATTATTTTAGAATAAGAATGGGATTGCTTATAAATACTGATGCAAGTTCAGGGCAAAAAATGGCTTTCCTTTGACACATCAAGGCATACCCAAATGACCCACCCTCTGTAATCTTACTGCAATGTTGATAAGCCTGTTTACATTTCCCCTATGAGAAGGGCCAGCCCAAATTCAGATGTTGGTTACCTGCTTAGCTCAAATCTTTTCATTGACTCTGTGCCAACAAAAATGCTTAGTGTAACCCCTCTCTGTCACAGGCTCTGGCCCCAAGATATCACCTCTTCCAGGCCAGGGCAGAGGTACAGGGCAGGAGTCAGCTTTTGATGGTTGGAGCTGAAAGGGTGTTTCCTACCCACCGGAGAGCATTCTCCTCCTGGGTGTTTCATACAACCCCTTTATGTTGCCTCAGTGTCACAGGTCTCTTGCAAAGGATGGAATAATTGGAGGAAGAATTGAGATGCAGGGTGTGTATGTTCTTGACCACTGTGTTATTGGGGAAAAACAATTCTCAAATTCTTATATGGAGTTTCTTATAAAAGCTTGGTTCAAAAATATTCAGCTCTGTATCCAATTCTATTTTCCGTGCAGCTGATGATAAAAGCAAAACCTACAGCCCAAATGCAGTGCACAGGTTCTCTTCTGAATAAAAGGATTGGGACTTGCCTTTCAGATTTGAAATACTCAGACAATATGGAGGTACTGACTCATATTCTGTCATCATTTTCTTGGTGCTTCATCCTCCTGAAACAGATAAATGAATGTCTATGTAGTTTTCTGTGTACGCATGTATTTTAGGTGAAACCTTCTTAACAGGGATATAGAGTGACACTATAAAATGAAAAGATGAGTAGAGGATTATACCTAGAAATGTTAATAAAGGAGAGAATCTAAGATTACAGATCTGGAGGCTTAACCTGTGGAGGTTTAACAGAGACAGCAGCGTACTGAAAATTCACAAATCACCTACTTGGATACTTAGCATAGTTTTGCTTTTGTTAAAGACAGAAAAGACATTTCAAGAAGAGATCAAACAGCAACCCTCTGTTGAAAACTTCCCAAATGCACACAGGAGCTAGCAACCTTTTAACACCCCTGAGCACAGCCTCTTTCTAGATTGAACTTATGTGCAAGTTAGAGCATACCTTGCAATAAAGCATCACCTTCCACTTTCCTTATTCTCTTCTGGTAAATGTGAGCACATGAACCTCAATTTGGAGAATGCAAATACAGAAAAGGATAATGAGTTCTTCAAGTATCCATAGGGAAGCGTATTGTATAACATTGTATAAAGTGAATACGGAATAAAACCCAGAAAGTGTGGATAGCTCAGCAGCTGGGGTGTTAGCAACTGAAACAAAGAGATTTCATTTCCAATCCTCAGTGGCTATTTCATACAATCTAAAATAGATTTGGAGATGGAGGTAGATCTCTCCTAGAGGCCAGTGATTAGGTTATTATCTTGGAAGGTCATGAGAACTGTGTTCAAACGTTTAATTGAAACCAGCAGAGCATTGCCACCAGTGGCTTCTACTTTGCATTTGAGTACCAGAGGTCAATAATTGTAAGCCATTGGGACAATTTGTCCAGACTCTGCTCATTTCAAGGGCAAACTTGAGAGTGGGCCCTAAACCAGGTGAATTGTCTTAGTGGTAGCAATTTCCTCCCATCTGATACCTCTTTCCCCCTCTTTTTCTAAATAGATTATGTCCTTTCTGTTCTGTTTTGCATATCATTTCCACAGCTGTATGTTTTATATTTGCTCAGATATTATGACATTGGTTCCTACGTCCTGCGTTCGCTAGGACTCACTAACTAGGTCTTCACTTCTACAGACAGTAGAAATGAGATCACTGTGCTGTGACCCTGGTTCAGCCAGCCAGCAACCAGCAAATTTGGGTGTGGTGTGGGAAAGCTTTCATGGATGTTTGGGAGAGTTTGACAACTACACGTTCTTGGGCAAGCTGTACAGTTACACTTTGCAGGCTGCACAATTACTCTTTGCTCACTGAAGCATCTGTCTGCATGGCAAATGCAATTATTAGGATGGACAGAGAGATGGTGACACATCTTTGGGAGGATCAGAGTTGTTTGCCTTCACAATTTTTGTTTCCTTTTTCTTTCTGTTATGTGGTGAAACACCACCCAAACCATGCTCTCTCACAGAGACCTCACTTCTGCTCTTTGCATGTGCAGATCCTCCTCTTTAATGCAATGACTGTGTTAGCCCAAAAACACTCTTTCTATATGTAATTATATAATAAATAAATAAATAAATAGGCCAGATCAGAAAGGAGGGGTATACCAGTGCTATTGTTGGTTTGGATTTTTTCTCAAAGTTATTTATCTCTTGATTGCAGATTTCAATGTTAATTCTACCATTTGAGATTTGCTACAAGCCCACGTTTCTTGTGCAGACAGCTGGCAGATTCTGTCTGGGAATAATGTATGACACATGCTAGTGGCCCTGCCTGCTACAGGGAGCTTACATGCGCAGAATGACTCCACTTCCGTTTAAGGGCAAAGTTTGGGGAGTGAGAAGTATGGGAATGGCCATTATTCAAGTGTATATGATATTTGGTGTTAATTTAATTTTCTCTCACCTACTGCACAGCAGAACAATGGAAAATGTCAAGACTTTCCCTGAGGTGGCTGTCTTTCTGATATAGAAGAAATATAACATATACATTTAAGGTATAAAAAAAAAAGTATGTATCTTTTAATTCTAATCTCAGCAAGTACTTGTACTGAGAAAAAAGGAGGGTAGTGATTATGGGAAGGAAGAGAGTTGTTTTATTTATGCTGGCACTAACTTAAGTTATGGTGGGTAAAATATGGCAATTTGTTTCTCAGATTACTCATAACTTTTTGCATCTTTCCTTACGCAGTTAAAGTACAGAACATCTAGAAGATGATTCTGTCTTGCACAAAACTGAATTCAAGTGTAGCTGGCGAGACATCAATGCAACACTTAGCTGGCTGTGAAAAGTAGCAGAGGTTCTGAGATCCTGTCAGTATTTAAGAGGGCAAAGTGCTAAAAGAAAAATCAGTCAAATTCTCAGATTCATTATGACCCGTAAGCTGCCTGCCAGAAATTAAATGCCTGGTGGAAGTCAGCAGAGTGTGTTGGTGTGTGAGTGTGTGTGTGATGGAAGTCGCAAATGCGTTTCTGTGTGTACAAGTGGAGGAAGGAAAATAGAAATTGAAATTTCGGTCATAAATTCTCCTCGGTTGCCAGGTTCAGGGTGAGAGGTAGGAAGGACAATCTATACAGGGTAGAATGCTTTCTTCTTTAATTTTGAACAGAGTTTTTCTCAATATGTTTCAGTGTTTCAGGGTGAGTTATAGTAAAAACATCATTACCTGATCTGTAGGTTTTAATATTGATCCTCCTTTATTCCTTCAGAGATGCAAAAAGCACCCCCTCATATGCCAATTCCTTCATCAAAACTATCCCCACAGTGCACGGAGAGGAAGCAAGTTGTCCACTCAGAAGCAGCTACCCACTGCAGAGAGGGAGGTCAAAGCTTTGGCTGCAGTCCTCCAGCATGTCCTTTCTGCAGAGCTGGAGCAGCCAGGCCCCCCCATGAACAAGTAAAGATGACATTTGTGCCAGTGTGTACCACTAGTAGACACATTTGGGTACCACTAGTAGACACTGTCCTGCACACAGGAGTTAGTGCATAACCACAGCTGGGAAGTGAAAAGACAAGACCTGCACAGCGCTGAAATCCAGTCCCAGTTATCAGACCCCTTCTGTTCATCGCTCCTGGTCAGTCATATGTAGGTTACAATAAGATGTTATGCATAGGGTGTGTATGGAGTATTTTGACTAGGGACCATGCATCTTCCATACCCTCTTATTCTCTGTCCAGAGCTTCCTAGAGCAATGGGAGAGATAGGAGTTCCCATCCCTACTACTGATAGAGCAGCTCTGCAGTCAGCAAATGAAATACTTCCTCTGGCCCCTGTATAATTATCTCTATCTTGAGTCCTGGCCAGCACTACTCATCTTCATTTCAGTAAGGGGACAGGCTGGAACTGGGAATGGCAGAATTCATTTATCACATTTTAATAGAGAGGCAGCTCAGGAAGGGAGGGACTAATGAGATAATTCTGAAGAAATTAGCTGGCTTCTATTACAGGGTTGTCTCCTGTGAGGCGGCTGCAGTGATGACAGATGCTATAGAACGTAGCTCCATGCTCCCTCCCTGCCTCTTCCCTTCTCCCTCTGGGCACTACCCTCCAGTGCACCATCACCCCCCATTGTTTCCCTGTCCCTGGAGTGGAAAACCCCTCATGGGCCATGCCGATGGGCTCATGTATCTTCCTAAGCTCAGCATGTAAAGCAGCTGGGGTGTGTGGCACGTCTTAAGCACTTAAGAGTTCATAGACGAGACTGGCAAGACATTTTTCACCCTTTGGGGCATATGTAGAAGAGCTGGTTTTTTTGCTGTTTTCTGCCTGATTTCTGAAAGCAGGCCCAGTAGTCCCAGCAGTTCTGCTGACTCAGCATTCACTCAGGTTCTATCTGCAGTTGCTCAAAAGTCATTATTGAAGACTTGGTTCAGCAAGGCACTAAAGCACTTTAGAAAAGTAAGATTTCCCCCCCTCCATTCAGGGAACCACTTGAGATAATGCTTATGTTAAGTAGGTGATTAAGGCTTGTTACCTTTGAAACTACAAGTGGGTACTCTTGTTCTGTGTTGAATCAGGAAACAAGACTGGATTTCCTTCAGAAATGATAGTCTTGTACAAACCTTATTTATGTACATTCAGGTATTTTCACCTAGAAAGGTTGTTTTTTTTTTGTCATTTTGCTGGCACGTTGTTGTCTTCAAACATTTCCTGAACTTTTCTTTAAACGGAAAAATTAAAAAAAAAAAAGGTTCTTGTATCCATTGAAAACAGCAAATTCAGCTCAAAGTTCACAAGTTTCAGATGTGACACTTGAGTCTGCTTCACAAATTCCTAAAATAGACAGACAAAACAATCCTCAGCTGTGCTGCAGCTTGCTTACCTAAATCCCAGTCTTTCAACGTTTATCTTCTATGTGCTTACCTTATATCATAGAGTGTATTACAGCATCACAGCTTGCACTCTTTCCTAACCCATAAGGCATCATACAGAGCTCTTCAGTGGTTAAAGTGAACGGATTTTTGTGTCTATAGACAGAGTAAACAGCTCGTGAAGAAATGACCTAATCATCTTTAAAGTCATTAGCTTTAACTCTGTATCAATCATTCCATATTGCTGAGCTAATAATACCTAATTATAAGCTGCTCCTGGTGTTAGCACTACTAACTGTTTTCCATTTAAATGCAGATGTTCCCCGACTTTCTGCTTCCTGAGGAAATGGAGATAACTCCTTCTTCTCGAAGGGAGGGGACAGCCTGTCCTTTTGGCACCAGGGGGGCTTTTCCCCCCCCATGGAGGGATGTCAGGTTCTCGTGGGAAGAGCAGGTATTTGGACAAGACTGGCCAATACTCTGGGCAAGTCAGGCAGAGCACAATTCCTAGAGTTAATTACTACTGCAAACACATCACTGTGAGTGTGGTGTTAATTGTGATAATATTGCAGTAACTTGCTTGCTATCTTTCAAAGCAAGCCAGTGGTTGAGTGGTCAGCATGCAGTGGGTCATTGCAGTGGAGCAGAGGAAAGGCCAAACATCTTCTGCCTGAAGTCTTGAAGTAGCTGGGACTGAGCTTGTGTTTTAAATGCAATCGGATATTTATTACATATAGATCTTACAAAATCAGTTTAGAAAGAGATCATTTGGTCAAAAGAGTGGATAATAGGTGAGTGAAAACAAGTGATTACGGGGAAGTCTGTAGTAAAACTTAATTTTGTTTTATCTGCATGTATGTTCATCTTGCAATACTGCTAAATCAGGAGAGTTAGAAATAATTTTAAACAGGTAACCTTGAAGACAATAATTTGACTTTTCACATTGTTTTAATAAGCAAATGAGAAAACTTTGGATGAGGAGAGTTTCTTATTTTTCTTTGTGGGCATTTGTAACCTCTGGACTCAATACACAAATACATTAGCCTTTATTTAGTGTTAATCTGGAGCATAAGACTGGGTAGGTTAACGAAAGAAATTAATTTCTTCTGTTATCTGGACTTTGAAAAAGTAAGTAAATATTTCTGATTGTTTATACTTCTTTCTGAAAGTGATTCTATCAGTAAATGTACTTTATTTCTTTGCAGTATTTTTCTTTGTGAGTTTAATTTTTGCTATACCAATCCTGTGAATAATACGGAAATAACATTTTTGGAAAAATGATCATATTCCTCAGTTAGTATTATTACTTCAGTTTAAGGGGGGAAAAGAGTGTTTCCAACTTCACCATTTAATTCAAAAATCAATGAAATCTGTTCCAAATAATGAGTTACTGTAAAAAATCTGCACGTAAGTATATAAAACATTACAAAACTCCCATACTTAGCAAGATGTTCTGATATTTAGATACTCTTACATTCATAACATTTTTACAAGGCTTTTTTGTTCTTTTCCATTTCTTTTCATTGGTAGAACAGGAACCATGATTTGTGTTGTATTTTAGGTAGTGATGTGAGAATTTCATGATGCTGTGTTTATTTAAAAAAAAATCTTCTGATACTCACTGTTTCCAAACAGGCTGAAAGACTCCAAAGATTTTTTTGTTGTTTTTTGAGGATAAATAAGTATATTGCAAAAAACTGTCAATTTAAATAACGTGTAGTCAGATTTTAACTGATTTTTCAAAACTCAAAGAAGAGTTTGGGTTAGTTTCTGTATAGTCTGGGCTTACATAACAGATGACTTCTTATTTTATGCATTTCTGCTTATGGAGTCTACAAAACCAGTAACTTTCATTCATAATGGGAATCTTTTATCTAAACTCCCATGTGCACTGCTATTTGGGAGTAATACTTCATTTTGACTGTGATGTTGTATACATCACAGACAAATGAAGTTTTGTGCACCTAAACACAGGCAGTGTCTCAGGTAGTTTGACATTGAACTAGAACATGGAAGCCACTTACAATGCTGCTGAAAGTGATATAAATCCCATGTTAAACAGAAAACCAAACCTGCTTAATGATGCAAAAACGAAAGTCAAAATAATCTCTACTTTAAGAAGATTCAATACATTCCATTCAATAAATGGACTTGAGAAAATTCAACTTTTGCATGAAAGCACCTGAGAAGCCAATTGTGCTTAAAAGCCTGTCTTCTTAACTATCAAGCCTTCTTTCCCTGCAGTGCTACACAATGTGTGAAGAGTCCTACTGAAGTTCATTGGACTGTATCCAGTGTCTTCAGTGGACTGAAGCGTGTTCAAGCGCTGCCTGGGGACTAAAGAAGTGGTTGAGAAAGATCTAGCTTCTCTCATTTAATTTTTAAAAAATCTAGTTCTTGTGAATTTTGCTAAAGTGTTAAAGGTTTAAAATATTCTCCCAAGTCAAATTAAATGCTTGTAAGTAATATTTATTCTTAGAATGCAGCAATTGTTCCTGAAATTACTTTGATGAATATTGAATTGTATCTATTTTTACTTCATTGTTCAAAGCTTTTACAGCCCTGTTCAATATTTATTCTTCTTCTAGAGGTCTTTTGACATGCTGAGATTTTGTATGTCACACCATGGCAAAAGCTAGAACAATATAATTATTGCATAGGGTGTTAGTTTGTATACTGACATGCTCAGCAGAGAGCACACCCACACTTTCACAGTAGCTGGTCACGAACAGTAATTATTTCTCTCCTCGTCCCTTTCGCTACTGGAAAAACAAGAGAAATGTTACAGAGAAGTTGGCAAGGGTGAAGAAAAAAATCTCTTGTTCAATAAGAATTTCCATCTTAAAAAATAAATATATATCTATATGCTGAATTTTGTTTTTTGGGGATGGGCAGAAATTTATTCTTGATAAAAAAGTCTAGTTTGCCTCACTTCCTCATTTGGAGCCTGAGCTTCAAGCATCTTCCATTCTGAGGCAAATTCACCACCCAGACTGGCTCAAGAGATCAGGCTTCCTGGACCACTGCTGCAGAGCTGAACACAGAAGATCTCTGACTTCCCAACTCTGGTGTCTGTCTCTGGGTGAAACTGCCAGAGTTTGTGCCCATGTGGTTACCAGTCTGTTCCCTAGGTCTGGCAGGGTTGTAACCTGGAAATGGGGGTGAACTAAGAGTGTGCCCCAAGTGAGAGTCTGAGACTAGAAAATTGCAACACTTAATGTTTTGATCATTTCAAGACCATCAGTTATGGAGTTCACTTTCCATTCTCTCATTCTGGAAGCTATAGCATTCATTCTGCAATGGATAAAATACTTTTGCAAGGTCACAGCTCCCTGAAGATTGGGACCTCTGACTTTCAGTTACCTCCAGTCCATATCATATCCCATTCATCCCAATATGTATGCTGATGTTAGTATGCTTTGAATAGGCGGCAGCTCTAACGTCTTTCCTAGGATCATTCTGAGCTCTTTACGCAAAGATAGATTTCAGTAGCTGATATCAGACAGTATTCAGTAAAACTGCTAGATGTTATTACCAGTTGCAAACCAGGTCCTTGGTTTTGATGGAGTGACAATAAAATATCTTAATGAGTAGGTTGTGCCCTTTATGCTTTTGCCACTTACTTCAGTCAGAGGTTTCCTCAGCTGTTCCACCAAATTCTGATGATTCATTGTTGTTTAATTTATCAATTTCACAGTACATTTTCTCTTCTAACATTTCAGCTGCTAACAGCATATTTCTTTTACTATAATGAAAGGAAAGGGTCTGAAATAAACATCTCCCTGATACCTTTGCTAAACATATTTTTTCTGAAATGTCTTTATTTTCTGTGAATTATCCCTCTGTTTCTGGAGGGTTCACAATTCTCTCCGTCTTAAAAGACTGAGTAATAAGAACTGAACAATACTGTTGTTTGAGTTTGCCTTCTTGTTTAATTGCTTTTTAATTTCCCTGTGCCCTTCATTTCAGTCTTCCATGCATATGTCTACCTCTTGGTAAACACACCAGTATGTTTGCAGTGCAGGCTGCCTCTCAAAGTGCAAGAAAAACAAGCAGAGAAAGTTTTAAATGGAAAAAATAAATAACAATTTGATTCTCTGCTTGCTTCTATGCAGGACTGTAAACATCTTTTAATAATGAGGAGAATAAGCTCTCCAGCCATCTTCAGTTTTTACATAGATATATTCATCTAAAGGCTTTGGCAATTCTTTTGCAAAGGAAGTTTGTTTTTTTTTGGCCTTCTTGCACTGGCATATAGTTAGGAAGTGTCATGCTAGATGTAATGTGAATAATGAGAATAAGCCCAGGAATATACAGGATTGCAAGAACAAAGCCCAGCAAGCTGGGGGAAGCCAGCTTTTACCCTCCCTCCACCTTCACCAGGATGAATAAGAAGAGCTCAGAGTAGGAAGACACACATACCAGGTATCAAAATCATTAATAATGCAGTTGCTATACAATATATTACTTGTAAATTCCTTTTAAAGGGCATGTCACACCATTTAGTAGAATCCATTAATCAATAGCTTACAGAGAAAGAAGCCATCTATCTTGGTCTGTTCCTCAAATCTAAACTTTTAAACAAGGAGAGATTTGTTCAAGTTCAGTATTAAATGTTCCAAAAGAAGGGAGCTCGATCATTCAAAAGAGCGCAGACATGGTTGTTTACTTTCAGTATGGGTTGATTTCAGTATGAAATGAATCATCTGATTTACCTCTTCCCTGCTTACCACCATGAATATGTTACAGATCTCTGTTAAATTACAATAATCTTTTCCCCCACAAAATTAAATTAAAATATAAATCAAAGATACTTACTAATGGTGAGCAGTGTTAAATTGTTATCTTGGAAACACACTGTAAAAGTCATCAGACCCTTATGACAGTTTTATTAGAGACTGGAATAAATTTCTCACAATGCATCTAATAGAAGAAAGATAATTTTTCCTGATCTAGCTGGCCAAGTACAAATACTGCTGTAGTCATTGTGCTGAAGTGGATCTGATATAATCTTTACATTTTGCACACTGGCATATAAACTTGGTTGTCTTTGTGCCTGTTTGTGGATCCCTGAGAGTGATCCACAGAAAGTAAGAGGCTGACTGCAAACCACCTGCCAGAGCCACAGATGTTCAGGATGCCATGTCTGAGGCACAGTGGCACCATGCAGCACAAGTACTGTGAGCAACTGTGTGGACAGAGTGCTGGTCAAGACAGAGGTCTTGCCTCATTCTTCAAGATGGTAAAAGACATACTTCTGTCCTGCCCTCAGCTGATTGTGGGCTGCTGGGCTGCTGTGGACGTGGTGTCTGTGACTCAGTACCTCTTCTGGCAATGAATATTGAGAAGCACCATTAGTTCTCTTTCATCTTGTATGCTGTGGTCATATATTCCTTCATGAGAGCAATGCCAGAAGGTAGCTGAACCAGTTACATTAGCATTTTATGAACCTGAGCTTCCACCTTAAGCCCAGAGCTAGAATTTATCTTAGCTATGGTAATAGGACCACATTTACTAGGGACCCATGTTGTTCTTTCTGATTCTGCATATGCTTCTAGATGCAGGATTAGTTCAGGTCTGTGTGCTACTGCTGTTATGGATGTAGTCGCTGTGGCTGAAGCCCATCCCAGAAAGGACATAACTCCAAGTCCCAGATGAATCCCCTACTGATCTGGTCTCCCAAATAGCTCTAAAATTAACATGAACTTGGGAGTCCGAAGATAAATGGGATGGCTTAAGTACTTAGCTGGATTTTGGACTTTGATCTAGAAGCAGGCTGAAATATAGAAACCAGGACAACAGTACGTGCTACTATTTACTACTTCCCACCTTCCATGATGAAAAGGTTTGCATCTGGATGATTCTGTGTCTTTCATTTTATTTGAATCCTCTTCTAAACCAAGAGAAGAGTGGGCTGAGTCAGAGAGAGTCAAGGGTTTGCTCCTTTACTTTTGCCCTCTCCTACTTCACTGGATGACTCCTGGCATTTTATTGAGAAAGCTGCATAATGTTTGAACTCCTTATTGATTAAAACGGGGGGAGAAATGAAAGAGAAATGAAAAAGAAATGAAAGAATCCATGCAGTGAGGTCTATGTATGTGCATCAGCACAGGGAATACAATTAACCTTAGAAAGCAGTAGCAGTAAAAGGAACAGAACAAACTGAAATAATAAAGCTGGCTCTGCACTCTACCATGGCGTCATGGACAGATTGTGCTGGAAAGCATCAGCACTGTGCTTTGGGGGTGAGGGGGGTTAATTATCTCTCTGTGAAACATTCATTACAGCACCTGGAACTACATGGAATTCACTGGGCTGCAAGTTCATTTAGAGGTTCATGATCCTTTGGAGCAAACCCAGAGTCATTCTGGCATGAAACTGTTTCACTTTGCTCCCTGCTCATCCAGAGCTCTGCCTCCTACATGCTGTAGTGCCGATGCTTTTTCTCTGCTTATTCCTGTGATTATGGCTTGGACTGTTGTTTGTTGTGTTCGTGCAATATGTAGCACAATGGGGCCCTGATACTTACGTGGAACCTCTGGGTGGGAGTGTGATACAAATAATAATGCTCCTGAGCAGCCAGGACATTTTGGCTGTGCTGTCTTTCAAATAGTGTCATTTCTTCACACACTTCACTGACTGGGCATAATCCAGCATGATTTTAAGCTTCTTTTCCTAACCTTTGAACCTTATCTTGCTTTTGCCCTTTCACCCCAGTCTAGGCTCTTACTAGTTTGTATTGCTCCACCAGGCTGGCTTAATTGTCTGCTTTTTTAATCACAAATACTCTCTGACCTTTCATTTGCTCACCAACTCTTTCACAGAGCAGTTCAAGCAGTTAGCAGAGACTTTGCTGTTACAGCCTTCTTTCAGTTTCCTGTTCAGTTTGATGCCTACAGAAAATCTCATATACAAAGATGGGCAGGGAACGGGTCAATATACACGTAAAAGATCTTAAAGACAATCTGGCATTGTACAAATGGAATTTGAGCCATAGCTCTGGGGTATTTCTCACTTCACCACCACCACCACCACTTCCTTTTCATTCCTGCAGCCCAAGGGGCTGCCTTGCTCTGCTGGAAGCTCCAGTGGTGGAATTGCACTGCAAAAAGGACCAGCTTTCAAAATAACCTCCATCTTTGTTTTTTGGGGCTTTATTCAGAGAAGGTTTGAAACCTTTCCTAAATTATGTAGCAGATGATTGACTGGTGATGGCAAGAATTCATATCTCTTCATCGCATACTAGAGCATCAGCTCTGTTAGGGTGGTCTCTGAGAGCTGGGAGATGTGGCTGTGTTCTCTTTGAGGAGGATGACAAAATTAAAGTTTTTTCTTCCTCCTGCTGGTATTATTTAAAAAAAAAAAAAAAAAGAAGGGAGAATCCAGGATTTCTTTATTTAAAATAAAGTGTTAACAACCTGGAATTTGTCATCTAGTTAGCTGCCCCTTAGAAAGTTAACTAGATCAAGTTGCTTGAGCAGGAAAGGCAAGAGAAATATCATGTATGTGAATCTTCCCAAAGTTTACCTGGGAGTTAGTGACAAATCCTCTTGGCTGACTGGCGTGAAGTGTTGAATTCTTGGGAAACCCTGCAGTTTAATTCAGAGGCACCCGGGGAATTTATGTTCTTCCAAAGTTTAGTCCCAACTAGCTGGGTATTTTGAGAAGCATGTCTGAACTTAGACATGTAAATCCCAGCTAATCTTCTGTCTCTGCATGTGGGGTCCTTGCACTTCCTGCCTTAAAGTCAAGAGAGAGAAAATCAAAACACAACAGGGAGAAGACTGGCAACTGTGTCAGGACAGAGATGAGATCTTCTGTGTCAGTAGGAACTAGATTAGACAGAATTTAAGGTTGTAACTCCTGAGGACAGAGATGACAGGCATTTGTCAAAGGGTCAGGGAGACTGTATAAAAAGTGAGACGTGAAAGACTGTAAGAAGAGACTGAGGATTAACAGTAAGTAAGCAAACAGTATGAAGGAATAGAAAAACACGGTCAAATGAGAGATGAGGTACAGAAGGGGTCAGAACTGAGCTGTGACTTGAAGGTAGGAGGAGAAGAGGAAAACCAATAATTACGGAGAAAAATATTCACTGACAACATTCCAAAGGGATTGCTTAATATCAAAGGCCACATTGTCTGTCATTGCCTTATAAATAAGGCCAGTAATCCAGCCTGAGATTGTAGACAGTGGGCCAAATAAGGGAAAATAACCTTGCAAGCAACAGCAAACAGCTTCAGGAAAGTCACCATGGACACTGCTGCAAGTTCAGTGGACACAGGAGAAATGTTTGAAAGGATTAATCCATAGAGCAGGAGAGACAAATGCAGTGGGAAACTGAGGAGGATGGAAGAAAATGGGCTGAGGATAAAAGATAAATTCTGTTCCTTCATGTTTCTTGTAGCATCTAGGAAAATGTGAATGCATCTGTAACATCTTCCCTCAGAGCTGAAGAGCAGCTGCAGGGCATGCTGTAAGCACACAGCTCTGGTCTTCGTCTGCTGATGGCATGCTACTCTGGCTGTGAAGAAAGCCCAGTGAAGATACAAACTTCAGCTTGTCTTTATTTATAGAATCATAGAATAGTTAGGGTTGGAAAGGACCTTAAGATCATCTAGTTCCAACCCCCCTGCCATGGGCAG
>JANEMJ010017546.1:0-13083 GCA_024361745.1 Cacatua alba | reverse complement strand
GCCACTCCCGGGCCTTCGGCGCAGAACGGGGCAGGGTTCGCACGCTCGCCTCCGAGAGTTTCTAGTTTATCTCTCTGTGCTCTGCAGTCCATCTCGGGTCTGGTGAATCGGGGGAGTGGAGGCATTTCGAGTGGCCGCGGGTGTTGCATCTCGGCTGTAAAGGCGCTGGGGACACAAGCAGTTGCGGTAGCCAGCGTCTTGCCGAGTGTTTTCTTTGCCCAGGTCCTTCTGCAGAGCTGGGAGTTTTCCACCTAGCAGTGTACTGTTGCAGGCGCATCTTGGAGGGATAGGGAAAAAAGGGTAACAAACAGTTCGAAATCCAGCGTGAGTGTACGTGAGCTGAGGAGGTAATGGTTGGCAAAAGGGAGGTGTCCTTCTGCCTCTCCCCTGCTGCTCCAGTGCTCTCTGACAGAAGGAAATGGGGCTTTGCCAGAGGAATAGTAGTGGAGCAGAGTTATAGGGATGTGCCAGAGGGACAGCAGTAGAATGCAGTTATTGCTGAGCACAGAAATAAAAATTTGAAGCCTTCATGCCCTTGCGGTTGCTTACTGGAAATATGCCTGTGTTTCCCTGTGAGGAGCACAACAAATCTTGTTTCTATTAAAATATCATAGTTGGCATTGGTACTGATTAGTGTTTTATTTCAATTGCCATCAAGGACAGCGTTATTTATAAAAAGCAAAGGGCAGTTTGGGAGATATGTCTCGCACTGTAGACAAAACTACTGATAATTTTAAAAAATATTTTTTTCCTTCAAAGTGTTGGTGTTTTTTTGTGGTGGGGGGGGGTGTTCTTTTTTTTTTTTTTTTTTTTTTGTTGTTGTTGTTTTTTTTTGTTCCCCAGCCAAAGAACCGTATTTCAGTATCTGATGAAATGTTATTTACCAAGTTCATTGGAAAAGACTGTTTTCATTTTAATACTCAGGTTAAACTGAAGTATAAATTCTGAATTGCATACCTAACAGAATTCACTTGCATGCTTAGAAATGATGGCAGTGTAACATTACTTAAGTTTCCAAAATCTTGCCATTATTATCTATAAACGTTTAAATGCTTGCACTTTAAGCTTTCAGAGAACTGAGAGAGCACTTTTTTTTAATTGCATGTGAACGAGGCCTGTTGGGGTCAGAAAATGAAAATGAAAGTTTCACTTTTGCATAATGGCAATAATACAGCTCTTAAAAATGAGTCCAATAAAAGGCTTCCATACGCATAACTCTGTATGCATATTCCTTGAAGTGTGCCAGAGTTTCAACTGTTTTACACAATTCAGCATTTATAAAGTGCTGAATTCTAGCTGTTATGTTGTCAGCAGTTTTTAAGTTTGAGGGCATCAGATCATCGTTTCTAAAAGAGGGAGTTGAAATGTGTATGTGTGGTTTTCTTTTCTCCCCCTTTCCTTTAAATCTATCAGGCAAATGACATTTCTTACGTAGAGCAGTCATCAGATTTTGATTAATTATGCTTACTGAGCCTCAGGAGGAAGGAAGATGCTTGACAGATGTATTTGTTTACCTTTGTAGTGTGTACAAATCCTGGTCTCTCCATTAGTAAATGAATCATTAACGCTCCCTCAGCTACGGGATTCACAGCCAGCATTAATATGTGCATTAGGAAAACTCGGTTTATGTGAACATTATCAATGTGTGAAAGAACACAAGCCCTTGAATTCTTTTTGCAGTTGGGTAGAGCCTTTTGTGGTGGAAAATGTATATACTTTTTTTTTTTTTTTTTTCCTATTATTAGTTACCAGAATTTAGCTGCTCTTCTCCCTGACAAAAACTTCAGACTGATTTTGTTCAGTGGGCAGGGGATTCTTCCTAACCAGTCCAGGTTTTGTTTTTTCCTGCTTGCTTGGGCTTTTTTGATCCTTATTTAGTCATGCTACAGTATTTCTCACAGAGATCCCACCTCCCCCCCGTTCTTTCCAGGGAAACAAAGTAGGATGCCTAAATCTTTTCCCTGGACTTCTGAATCCCAGTTTGGAGATGCTAGGGAAGATTTCTGAATGCTGAAATACAACTATAGTCACTGTGGGGTCAGTTTATTCTGGCCCATGGTCAGACATCATGATTAGTGTTGTGATTTGTTTTCTGAATTGTATGTAAATACCACATACCAGCCTAGTAGAATAAATTATACTACCTGACTAAACCGAGTTGATGGGTACATGTTCAGGCTCTATTCTTCTTAAAGTGATTTCTGACTTGCAGCTGAGTTGCGAGTCAGTCTGATTCTTTCTTAAGATGCGAAAAGATTGTTTGAAGGACTAGTAAAAATAACACTGGCTTATCCGTAAAGAAGTTGATTTCAGATTTTTCTCTTTTTGCATTTGTCTTAGCTCTAAGTTTCCATTGTCCCTTCCTTGTTAACTGATGGAGGACGTGTAGCTGAAGGAATCGGTGTCCGAAACACAGCTTCAAGATACTGAGAATGGTGTTGGATCTCACATTGTTAAAAGCATCCGGAGGTAGACTTCCACCAAGAAGGTAAAATGTTACATTCAGCTTTAGAGAAATGGTTGCTGTTAATAGTGTTAAAGTATATGATCCCCCCACCACTCCATAGTAAGAATATGGAAGAGGGTGTATTAGTACCTCAAAAACATTTATTTTTTTTTAATTTTTTAAATGGAATGTTCCTATTTTTTTCACAAGAGGAGACTTCCTTTTATTTCTGAGTTTCTGAAGTGGAAGTTTTATCTGTGATTGTTTGATAGTTCATTTCTAGTAGTTTTGTCTTTTAAATCTTCAATGAAATATTTAAGGAAAAATTGAAACCTTTTTGTGTTGTATATAGATTAGCTTTCAGACATTGTATGATCTACTTCAACTCAGAAATAAATAAAAATCCAAATAAACAACTGAGTTTGAACTAAAAAGTAGAATTTAGAATAGAATTTCAGTCTTCCCTATGAAGGTTACTTCAGAAGATTTCTTCAGGCAGTCTTTTTTTAATTCTATTTCTTAGTGCTTTGTGATAAGTCACTGTATAAGTAGGTATTTGGTCTGTTGCTGATACTTGTGGATTGATGGATTTCTTCCAAACTTCTGTTAACTAATGTTCACCTCATTATCTCAGATTTTCTTGTAAGTTTATTCTTGAGTTGATGAGAAGAGTCTTTGTGAAGAGACTTTGCTCCTCTGAGTCATAAGGCCGCTTAGTCTTCATTCTTCAGTGATCTCTGCTTGTTTCATGTACATTTCTGGCACTTCTGAGGCACTGCAGAACTGTGCTTTACCTTGGTTTTGATTGCTGGTCCTTCTCTGGTGTGGGTTGCTTGTTTTTTCTTTTAATGCAGGTACTCAAGGATCCAAAATAAAGCAGTGGCTGTCTAAAAAGAGCTATAAATTTTATGTGGGACTAGAATATTACAGGGCTGTAATAGAAATTTTCTTCCTGTTGCGAATGTGGCTTATACCGGCTTTGGATAGTCTTTGAGTTCTTCAAAGTAGAATTCAGAGAAGGAGAAGAAGTTGTGAGATGTCATTTGTGATGTCACCCTTAGATCCTCATTAAGGTAGGTTAGGAGGGTCTTGATTGTAGTTTGCTTCACTTTCATGGAAAAACCTACCTATAGATTTATCCATGAAATAAGAAGTAGGAGTACTGCCGTTTTAGGTTACTTTTTTTTCCAGTGGAAATTTTGCTGTAGGCTTTTCCACTCTTAAACTGTGTATTGAAGTCAGTTACCTGCTGGGTGACTTATTAGCATCTTGTTGGACAGGTAGTCAGAACACTGCAGCTGTAATTGCCATTTACAAGACAAGATCAGCTGCAGATTTCCATTTTTTTTTTTTTTTTTTTTTTCCCCTAAAGAGCGAGTTCCCATCAGGTTCACTTCACATCTAGATACATTGCACCAATATGGAAAGCTGATAAAAGGGTTGCTTTAACCTAAAGCAGCTTAGGAAAGAGACCTAATGAAATGAGCTTAAATAAAAGTTACATATACACAGGTGTTTCCTCAGGCATTAAAACTTCCTCTCTTTAGAGGCCAGCATATCCCCTAATGATATCTTCAGCAAGACATTTGAAGGGCATCTTGCAGAAATAAATGTTTGTACCAATTCAATTTGGTATAGTCGCTTGTTTTTGCTTCCTAAGTAGAACACAACTCTTGTTAATGCAAGTATCCTGTTATTGTTCAGCCCAAACTATCATTGTGGGACTGTGTCAGTTCTGTTTCCATTTATAGTTGAGACAAATTACCGTTAAACATTTTTCCATAGGTCCTTTAGCTATGCCCATAAGGCAGATTAGAGCTCATATTCTAAATTGGAGCCCCTGGCTGTCCCCTTCAGTTGTTCCATTTAGGGAATGAAGAACTGCTTCAGCAAAAGAACTAACTGGAGAAGCTGTCTACAGTAAGAATCGTGTTGCTTTGTTCTCATTGTGTTTCGCTGATGCTTCATATCCTTAATAAATCAAAGTATCACTTTTAAATTCCCCAGGTAATGATCAGGTTTTTCACATAAAACCAGACTCTGCAAGACACAGAGTTAAGTTCTGTTTTTATCTGAAAATGCTTAATCTGTAGGACAGCTCCAGCTATACTGTTTAGTGCCCTAAAGTTTAGTGTTAGACTTCCGGTGAGACAAATTTGCCTCATCTGTATTTTCAGGAAATGGTCTGTAGGGGTGCGAAGTGGTCCTGCACCCTGGGAGGTCTGCTGAACAGCAGAGGTTCAGATGGGACTGACGGTTGTAGTTGAGGCATGAAGATTTTGCAGCACTGCCTGGCTAGTGTTTTGGGTATGACATCACAGCAGTAGTGTTGCTGCACCTTGGTTTTGTTTTTAAATATTTATGTAAAATAGCCTTGTTAACTGTCTGCGCTTAGACAAGTAAGAGTCTGTCTTGGCACCATAATGGTTGCATTCCAGAGGAAAAGACTACTGGTGGCGCCATGCCTACATGCGTCATATTTCCTTTGCTGAAAGTACATGGTGCACAGAATTTGTAGTATGTTTCAGTGAAACTGGACAAGGGGATGGATGTTCTGGCAGATCTAGTGCAGTATCAATCTGCGGAATAAACATTTATACCTTTTTTAGGAAATAAAAGGCTTTTTTCAGTGAATTAGATAGTTCATGAATGCTTTGGGCTTTTTATGACCTGAAAATTGGAGGCCATATGCTCAGTCTATATTTGGTGCTGCAGCTCTTCCTTGCATTAAGCTCTAACTGTACCTTGACAGTATATGTTTTTGTAAGTATTAACACGTGCAAGGGAACTGTATGTAAGTGAAGAAGCTGACAGCGGTTGCTGCTACATACTGTTTGGCTTTTCTCCTTCATATCAAAATGTTTCATGTAGTGAGCATCCAGTTGTCCCTCAAACATGTGATAGTGGAAGAACATTTGGATGGGAATAAATAGTGGCTGTAGTGAGACCACCCAACTGCTAAAGGTGGAGCTTGCTGAGAAACTGTTTTCAGGTCAGCCATGGGGAAGTATCTGACTTTTGGTCTGCCTTTCATATTTTCATAATAAGCAATATAATGTGTTGATCAATGCAAAGAAATGTGACTGTCAGATGAGGTGTGTTCAAGGTTAAGACTTTATTTTTAGAATGTGTACTGGAAAAATAACTTATCAAAGGTTTCTCCACTGTATGTCCTGATGGAGGTGTTCTGACTTTGTGTTCCTCTGTCTTAAGTCAAATATAAACAGAATAAAGCCTTTAAAATTACTTTTTTTTTTTTTCCTGAATTAAAGACCTTGCTTCAGTTGCCTGAGAAGAGCAGTTACCTTCTCAGTTTCATTGTACCTCTGAAGCTGTATCTGATACTTTCTTTTTGATTGACTTTGCATTTTCAAAAAAAGGAGTCAAGCTTTCCTTTATGTGACACAGCTAAAAATACATCTTGGGCCTTTTATTCAGGGTCAGAGATGGAGGTATCAAACTTCTAGGTCCTTTTTAAGCAAAGGGATCCTTAGTGCTTATAGCCTGTGAAGCCAGGCTGTTGCTTTCCTGAAGTGTAAGATTCTGCAGTCAGTGTAAGTTTATCTGTGGGACAAAATAAAGAAGAGACCTGCAAAGAGCTATTGTCCTCACTGTTTTTCTTGATTTTACATCATGGTTTTAAACCATCTCCATTTAGACTGAGGAATTTTTTAACTAGTGACCAAAAGTGTTTTCCTCCTTAAGTTCCTACCTAACTAGTTACTTTTTTCCTCCTTTCTTTCTTCTGCTCCTGTTCCTATTTGCTGTTGATTTTTATTTTTTACCCCTTTACGTGGCAGTTTGCTTTTGTTCAGACTATCTTTCGTGGTGGTGTGTAACTGCACAAAAGTAGACTTTGTCTTCTGTGACTTGACACCAGGCAGAAACTCAACCAGAGTAAGGATAGAAGAGAGCCCTGTAAGCTCAACACAGGAGTCCCGAGTCTTTCCGTTATTAACAATTAAAGATGATTCCAAGATGAATTAGGTAATAGAGTAACTAACTAATGAAAAGAGAACAAGGATAAACAAAGAGAAAGATCCTGATTATTAGGATTACATGCTGCCTGCCTGTCTGAAAAAGGCAGTACAAGCTCTCCTGTTTTCAGTGTTAATTTAGTTAGTAGATAAGGTATATCTGGCACATTTTATACCTTATCTTTTGCTGTTGAATTGAAGCTTTGCAAGGGGGTAGTGTTTACCGGGGAATGAAAAAGAAGCATCCTGTTCAGTCCTGCCCAGCTTTGTCTCTAAAACAGTAAGCAGTGAAAATGGTTTCTTTCCACCTCCTACACCCTGCCCTAATCAACATAATATCGTGGCTGGATCTAGGCCAAGAAGTGTTGTTTGAGTAAAGTATGAAGACAGTGACAAGGGTTTGTTTTCATTGTTGGCTTTTTTTTTTTTTTTCTGTTGTTTGAGGTGGGAAGTACTGCCTTTTTTTTTTTTTTTTTTTTTTTTAATTAGGTCTATATAATCATATCCTCCTTATCTCAAAGGTCATACAATATTACATTCCTGTTTTAAGGGTAACAAATACTTTCTAAATCAGTTTCAACCTGGATTATCTCCTGCAAAATGTGGGGATGTTTGCACTGTATGGCTTTTAAAGCCATTACATGGAAAATGGCATATGCACAATAAATGTAGAGCCACAGTATGCTGCATTTGTGGGACAGATTCTTTTAAACCTTCTGTAAATTTGCCTTTGTTCATCTCTGGTTGAAAATTAAAAAAAAAACCAACATATTTTGATATAGTTGGTATTCCTCCTGACACATGTGAAATGCACCTCTTCAGAGGGTGCAGAACAGTTTTATGTGCTGAAAGTCATTCAGTGCTAGAACAAATTAGAACTCTGAAAGGAGGGAGATTCAGGTTGGCCGTACAATGAGCAAAAATACAACACTTTATGGAAAGCTTCAGTAGATCGATGCTTTCATGTGTAAAAAAGCAATGTAGGTACTGAAGCTCTCTGTAAAATATAGTCCTTCTGAAGTTAGAACCATTCACCTTTAAAGTTCAGCTGTCTGAAATGTGTGCTTCATTTGTACAGTATTACTGTAAACTAGTAACAGAATATGGCTGGTTTTGGATTATTTGGTGAGGAAAATAAAACCTTGGCTTGATTTGATTTCCTTCAAAAAGGGAGATTATTAGATATATCATTATCACTTGATTGTCAAGTCATCAAAGGAGTTGACTAGAGTATGGCTTTGAGTAAATATTGTCTAAATATTGTGTGCATACTTGCAGTAATTTTAACTTCTATAATAGACATTCTGCAAAACTGCATTTTGAAGGTGAAGAGTGGCTCAGGCTTTAATGGTGTGTAGCATGCAAGAACTTTTTCTTGTGTAAAGACAAGGAAGATGCCTTCAGGGTGCTGGCAGTTCAACTTTGTTTCTCAGAAAACATGATGGTGAGTGCGCTAGAAATACTAGAAACAGGTAGGTATGGCTTCAGCAGTGATTAGATGACTTATTTGCCCTGTTTTTGTAATGTGAAAGATTGCACGTGTCGATGAAGTAAAACTGATTCTGCCATTGCATACAGTTATTGCCATTTTAAGGTTTCAGGTCAAAATGTCAAATGTTAAGAAATGCCAGAATTAAGGCCGAAGAAGCAACCGTAGTTTACTTTTTGTGCGTGCTTTTATTAAGTTGTAGTCCTTAATTACACAGCTGTGGCTTTCTGGTTTCTTTTTCTTTCCTGCAGAAGCATTCTTTAGAATACATTTGCTCTGTCTCCTGGTGAGTCCATCTAGGTTGGGCAGCCATAAACCTAGTCTCTAGGGCAGTTGTTTCCTTTGAATAAATTTGGAGATATAATGAAAATAAAGCAGAAAACTTAAAAGATGGAGCTATCTGAATCCTGGCTGTGTATTGTGGTAGTTACTGGTTTGGTGGGGGTGGGGGGTGTGTGTGTGTACAGAATTGATACTGCAGGTGTCTTTGAACATACAATCTGCTGTGTAGCATAGCCTGAAAGAAATTAAGTTCTTGGGTATCTTGGATCAGGCACCTGAGGTTGGTAAATTAATCCATCCTTAATCGTGCGCTTTAATATTGTGTCTGTTGATAGGGATAATACCCATGCTACTTCAGTGGGATGAATATGGTATTTGACTATTTCAGCAGTATTAATCTAACATATCCGTACTCTGCAGTGGTCCATTTATATGCAGGTTTGGTTTTATATATATATATCTATGTGTTGGGTTTTTTTTTTTTTTATTAGATAAGGAGGCATGATGGGTAAGAACAAATAAAATACTGAGTAGTGACCTGATTAAATGTGAACCTGGCAAAGATTCTATGGGGTGAAAGGAGTAAGAGCCATACAGTTAAACTGTCATAATGTACTTCAGCACTTATTTCCACGCTCCAGGGCTCAATTCTGTTTACTTTGTGAAGTTATTTCTAATGTAGTTTGTGTGCTGTTTCCTAGCTGTTAAAAATAATAATTGCAATCATATCAGCAGGTTTAGAAGCTACTCACTAGGCAGACCGCTGCTATTTGAGCTAGTGGTATCTAATAATACTCTTTCATGCTTCATAGGGATCAACCCTAGACAGTATGATCCATGTGCTTATGCAGAGGGTTTTATGGATGTCTTTGCACTGTGGAGGATGAGCACTAGAGGAAGGCATGCTTTGACAGTACAAGCTGCTTTGCCTGCTTTTTTTATTTGTTACTAACAGCATACCTTTTACTTTCTACATACTTCATAGTGTTTTATCCAAATCCTATTCTTGTGTAGTCAGTTAGGATTTTTGTTAGGAAGATATCTTAGCCAATTTAAACTCATATACTTTTCAATACCTAATCTGATGTCTGTGTCTTTCTTGTCATTTGAAGATGCTCCCTCTCTGCTTCCAGTTCAGTTGCTCTTTTAGGGTCTCTTTTACCTTTCCCCTCTGATTGTTAGCTCATTTTCTTCTAGTGTTGTGATCAACTAGTCAGTTCTCCTGCCTCACCGGGTTTTTCATGAGATACGTTGTGTTTCTTACCTGAGCTGGAGTTCCCAGGTTACTTCCCTGAACAGCTCCTGTCCCTCTCCTCACTCTGTGGTCCATGTTGGTTTTTTTGTTTGTTTGTTTGTTTGGTTTTTTTTAAATTTAAATTCTTTCTAGCACTCTGATGGAGTTCAGCCATCCTATTCCTGTTCTGGTGCAGACTTCAGTTGCCCTTCTGTCAGCCACCACTTCCACTGTTGTTAGAATTGCAGCATGGTTTGGGTTGAAAAAGGCTTTTGGAACACAGCCCTTGTTCAGAGCAGGGCTACTCCTGGTCGGGTTGCTCAGGATTGTGTCTAAGCAAGTTTGGACTATATCCATTTTTGTTTCTATTTACTTATTTCTCCGTGGCCCCTCCTCTCTCCATGAGCTGAATCCTGGGCCTCTCCCCTATTTGATTATTCTCTACATTGCTGCTACTTTGTAGTGGGATCTTAGAAAGAATAAATCAACTTCCTAGCTTTATTTTCTGGTACTTTGACCCAACATATTGTATGCCTGGAAGTGAAAGGGAGAGTCTGTTTGATTCCAGACTGGATCAAGTTTGGGAGAGATTTTAGCAGATAAAATATATACTTTTTGCTGAAAACTATGTATCTTCTTCTCCCATTCCCCAAAACTTGCAATATTCACTATATTTGCATTGCTGGAAGGCTGATAAAATGTACATCCTAGATACAAAGGCCAGAATTCAAATTTCAGCTTTGAAGTGTGCTTGTGCTAAACCTTTTCAGAGGAAATACTGAAAATTTTTAATTTCTTTTGTAAGATTTTCTTCATTAAAATATTGTGTTTAAGATATGTGGGTTTTTATTTGTTACTGGCTTAAGTAGTTTGGTTGAAACAAGAGTGCTGAAGAACATCATAGTACACAACTTTCAGCCCAGTTTGCCTGAGAAGATTCTGAGCAGCTTTGGAAATAGTTGGAAGCATCAGTCAGTCATAATGATAGTTGCTAGCCTTTCTTTTAACAAGAAATGATTGTCTTTTGAAATAAATGAATGACTTAACTGTAAAAATGAGGTGAGTCACAGTGAATTTAACTTATTACTTTAGCTTTTGTTTTCAATAGCATGGTTATATTTTCCAATTTGACTTAATCTGACTGTCTGCTTACATTCTCCTCCCCCATAACATCTGCTGTTTAACCATGAAGTGCTATATCCATCCTTGCTTTAAGCCTGCTGCTGCTTTTTGTAGGAGTGCTGCACTCTTATGCTGCTGGTATCTGGCCTGTAGAATAAGCTCTGGTAAATGATTGCCTTTTGAGAGTTAGTCCCACAGAGTAGTGTAAGAAGCTACTTTAGAAACTTAGCTGCTATCGTAAAGAGATTGTTAATTTAGTAAATAGCCACAGTGGTTTAAAATGTTAAACCTGTTACCAGTTCCTATTATTAATGTCTTCGTCTTGGAATTTACTAACCTGCAGCCATCAATATAATGAAATGAATGCCCCTGTTTCCATTCAGATGTGGAGATACAGCTTAAACCTATTTTATAGGCACTTTAAACTGAACATCAGAAGAGTGCAAGGTGGCCCTGTTCTCAATTTCTGTTGCAGCATAGGTTAACCTACAACTGAGACAGCATGGGCAACTACTTGTACTAGTTTAGACCCTTTAGGCTGGTTCAGTAGGGCTTCATCTGTAGAACTCTCAAACTATGTAGTGAAGCTTCCTGACCATACAGTCCCTGTATACCAGAGTATCTTGCTCTAGGCATTGGAGAAGACTCATTCCCTTTAGTATTCAACATTTTAAAATGCAGGAAAATAACTTCTTATCTATCTGCATTCCTGTAGAACTTGTCTGCCATGTTTCTCTCCACATCAAGTTGCTGTGTGCATTGTTGGAAGAAATTATATTAAAATATAAAAACCCTGCAAGTTGCCTACCTGCACATTAATCTAATTTTGTAAGAGGTTTGTTTGGTTTTTTTTTTTTTTTTTCCCACTAAAGTACGTTTCTTATATATATCTTAATTAGTTTTAACTCCAGGAGTTATTGTATAAACTAGTTAGCACTTAAGTTACAGTAAGTAAGTCTGAACTAAAACTGAGGGCATCTGGAAAACAGTGTAGTGTCTTATGGAATTCTGCAGTCAAGCTTAAAGGTTTTGAGTTTTGTTTATAACGGTCATGTCCCTAGGTATTTTACTATATAATTGTAGTGATGTTCAGGATTTTCTTCATGTATTTACAACTTGAAGTGACATTGGTGTTTTTCTGGTACTGTTGTTGTTTAATTTTATGTTTAGGGTCATACAGCAGAATGCTTGCTAGTACTGTGGAATAACTCTGTGGTTGCTTTCCTTTTGTAAAGCAGTAAGATGAATATTAAAGTGTATGTTCTAGCAGGTAACTTAAAGAAATGTTTGAAAGATCTCCTGTGCTGACATAAAGTTTCTTTTTTAAGAAACTTAAATAGCTTTTCAATGAAATTATACACCTGCTTCCTCTAATGTATTTGTGTAACTGTTTTCTTTGGAACTGTAGGAGGAAATAAAGGGTTTCCAATAAACAGCAAAGCTCCTGACTTCAAAGAACTTCTTCAAAAGTGAAATAACTTCACTTTCCTTTCTTAAATGAATAAAACCCAAATGTAATTTACCTTGCTACATGTTTCATTAATGTGTATAAATCTAAAGGGATTTTCATCTTGAGTCTGTTATAGGAAAAGAGTTATTAGTATAGGACATCTTGAATTAGGTTACATGAAAGATATGGTTTAGTGGTAGACTTGGCAGTGTTAAGTTAATGGTTGGACTCAATAATCTTGAGGATCTTTTCCAACCAAAATGCTTCTGTGAATTAGTGTTGGAAAATATTTACTGAATTTATTCTCATCTGTTGCCTGTCTTTATAGTGATGCAAAAAGAAAAGTTCTTGGAGATGAGCTCCCCGGATGAGAAGAGGCAATACAGATAATTTTTTCTGCAGTGAGGCTGCAGGGCAGTGTCTCTTCTTCAGTGACTCCTTACCTAGAGTATCCCAAAAATAGATTAGATAGCATCTGTTCTCATGCTATGCTTAACCAGTACATTACTTAAGGAATATAATTAAAACATAATAGTGTTTACTGGCAAAGGCTGCTTAATTAGGATGCCTGCAAGATATTTGATCTTCAAATAAGCTTATATATGCACACAGATCAAATGTTCAAAAGTGTTGAACACCCATTTCTTTTCATTGTTCTTATTATAATTACAGTATTGAATGCTTCTGAAATTCTGTCTTGGTTAGATTTCTTCTGCAAACCTGACCTGTAAGGACCACTTTCCCCCATCCTCTTAGGATGCTGAGTGTGTGTGCTCTTGCTGTGTTTGTAAGTGTATGTTTAACATTTTCAAAAACTTGATGCTTTTTTTTTTTTTTGTTCTGGTCTGTTATCCAAACTTTTTATTAAAGTGTGCTCCTTTAATCCTACGCTCTGTAATACAGTGCTTTCATCTCCTGGAAATAACATTATTTTTAACATTTCTATCAGTTCAGCTTTACTTCACAGCAGTTTTTTGGTAGATGGGAGAAACATTTTCTGAGTCCATGATGAGTGAAATATTGTATTCTTATTGACAAGCCATACCAGCTGTAAATTACATATGAATACAAGGACTATGTTTT
>JANEMJ010017544.1:9307-26800 GCA_024361745.1 Cacatua alba | reverse complement strand
AGCTGTGGCTGCCCCATCCCTGGCAGTGTTCAAGGCCAGGTTGGACGGGGCTTGGAACAACCTGGTCTAGTGGAAGGCATCCCTGGCCATGGCAGGGGGTTGGAACTGGATGAGCTTTAAGGTCCCTTCCAACCCAAACCATTCTGTGATCTTATGTTCTTGTGTATTGCATGCCTTTTTTAATTTTTTTCTTCTGGAAATAAGGTGCAAAAAGCTCTTCCTGTGTAATTGTTTTAAAACTTTTGCAGCAGCTAAAGTAGAATATACAGTAATTTCAGTAAGCGTAAGAGTTGGCTTGGTTGGCTTGTTCCTGGATTTTTAGGGTACTGTGTGTGCTTTTAGAGGCTGTCTTTTTTAAGAGTGCTTTTTATTTATCTGCTTGCTTATAAAAATAATAATTTCTTAAGTATGACAATAAAGAGATTCTGTGGTATTCAAGATTCGAAAACTTATTTTTGTTCTGTGTTTTCAGTAGAGGGAACTGTCTTTTTTTGTTTAAAACAGTAAGTATGGATAAAATCTGATGAGTGCCTGTGTACGTAGGTTTCATTTGAGTTTTTCTGAGTGCTTTGAAGGAAGTAAAAATGTTCTTCTTTCTCTTTAAGGTGTCGACAAACAGAATTGAACTGGTATCTCTGGTACTTTTAATTCCAAACAAGATGAAGATTCCCTCTTTGCTACTGAGATTCCCTCGTTGTTTCTCTAGAAGAACTTACTTCCCGAACTTTCATTTCACTTCCAGAGTGGATTTCCTGTGCATTGAACCTCTTACGCCAGCACAGCACTATCAGACAAAATGGATATGTTCATCAAATGGTTTGAGGAGAGAGCTGTGTCAGCAGGTGGCCCCTGATCAGCAAGTAGAGGAGCTTTCTGACAAAGAACAAAGACTCATAGACAGACTTTACAGTGGACTAATCCAGGGCCATAGAGCCTGTTTAGCAGAATCCATTACACTTGTAGAATCAACTCAGACTAGGAAGAAGAAAATAGCACAGGTGCTCCTTCAGAAGGTATTATCCTACCACAGGGAACAAGAAAAGTTAAATCAAGGAAAGCCACTTGCCTTTAGAGTGGGTTAGTCCTTTTATGTCTGTCCAGTAGTTGCTTTGGTGGAATTGCAGTCCTCACCTTTCATTATCACTGTTGTTCTTTAAGCATCATGGTCTGTAGTCTCGGACTGTTGGCTTCTGGTGGTTTGTATCCAAGCTAGATCACTTCAGCTGTCCAGTAGAATTACGGACTGAGCTGGAAAATGCTTTTGAAAAGCTCTATAAATTACCTTTGCTTCCTGGGGGGATGTATTTGTTTGGCTTATTTTTTATAACTATTACAAACTGATACATTAGGTAGTTGGCAGATTGATACAGCTGTTATATACACTTAGATAGTGCAGGATGTATTGCAGCAGACCTGGTGTTTACCTGAAGAAGGTGTTTTCTTGAATACTTCCTGAATCCCTGTTTCAGTCTACAAAAGGAAGAACACATACCTTCCTGTTTTATGGCCTTACTTTAAAGCTGCTTGCTTTTCAGCTAAGGGGTCCTGAATCTGGTTCTCTTGTAAACTGTAAAATAATTTGCCCTTGCAAAGAGATGGGTGACTGAATTGTATCATGCCCAGCTGTCTCCTCTTGTGTGTGTGCAAAGGTAGTAAGAGCAAGAACTTGTGCATAGGAGTGAGAAATTTTGGGAGTGAGTGGTGATAATCTTGGTTTGCATGCTTTGACATGCAAGTAAATTGCCTCGTGTTTTGAAATAACAGGTCTTCGGGGTAAAGGCTTTTGCTCTTATAGTGTTTCTTTCAGAAATAGTAAATCTGAAAAATCACAACTTAGGATATGACATTTTTGAAGTTCAGAAGGAAAAGTCAGTATAAATAAACTCATTTGGGGGGGAAGAAGGACAGCCAAAAACCACAATGTTATGTTGGTATGGGTAGGATGAGGGGTGGTGAGGTTGAGTGCTGCTATGTTAGGTGAACCAAGGTAGTGTATTCCAAGTCAAATTACAACTGCTTAGTTGTGGTGTAGCCTCCATTTGTCTTTGTTGTGTTACTGTGTTAAAGTATGAACTGTTATCAATTTAGATGTTGTGTTTGTGTGATGTATTTATTTGATTAACAAAATGTTGCGGTTTTTTCTTCCTAATATGATTATTTAGGGTTATCTGGTCCCCCTGGTGCTGGGAAATCGACTTTCATAGAATGCTTTGGGAAAATGCTTACGGAAAGAAAATACAAAGTGTCTGTGCTGGCTGTAGACCCTTCCTCTAGTACAAGTGGCGGTGAGTGTGAACTAAAGCTTGTGTCAGGTTTCTAATACCTTTTCAACTATAGGAGTCTCTCTTTGGGTCAAATGGAGGGAAATTTTTGACCTTTAAAAGTAAAATATTAAAAATGTTGGATCAAGTTTTCTTTTTTTCCCCATGTGATATGAGGTTGGGAAATATGTATCACTATCCTAATTTTGTCAGGGTTCCTCTCTTCCAGTGTCCGAATGTTGCCTTACAACTCCTTGTCTGAAACTTCAGGTAGCCATGGTTTTCTCTGTTTTAGCTGCATTTATTAATCTATTTTCCTGTGAATGAAGGAGTAGAAGGGCACTCATTTCTGCTTGAATTTCAACAATGGCAATGCTGATCACTGGGCAGGAAGCATGTGCTAATTTAAAACTGTTTAGAGGATGCTGCAATCCAAACATGTAGATCAGGTTGGATTTTAGAACATTCATTAGTTCTTCTCAATAAGCATTTTTGGATTTCTGTTGACTCTACTAGTTTCTAAGTCTCCTGGTGCAGTATCATTGACCATTTGTCTGACTTGTAGCATGACTTTTTTTTCTAAATTTACAGTTCTTCAAAGTTGTGTGACTGTAATCTGTCACTCTTAAATAAAAAATTGTAGGGAAATTATAGGCTAACCATGCCTTAATTAATGGTCTCTCTGACATAAATAATAGAGCCTTGATTTTGATCTTTTTCTAATGGGCAGCTGCTTGGAAACATCATTCCTTTTTCCAGCTTCTCCACTGTTACAGAAGATGCATTTAAGTATTTATAAATACATTTAAGTATTTATAAATTAAAAAACCCTTCAGCATTGCAGTGACCTGGAGCTGAGGCAATGTTCTGGAATGCATACAGTCAAGATGCCTTTCGGAATAGCAAAATATGATAGCAAGACTTCACCAATTCAAAGAATTGAGCATCTCTCATCTTTTGGAATGTGCATCATACGTGGAGATCTCGCTGAATCCCATTTAAAGTTTGGATGAATAGAAGGAAGGCAGGGATGTATGTCAGCCTTCTTAAAAACATAACAGTACACCACCAAGACGTATCAGAATCATAAGGCAGACACTTCTCCATTTGGAGAGAACCAGCAAAGATTTACTTGTGTGGCCTGCTGTGTATAGACCTCAAAAAGCCATTTAGGTTCATTCTGACCTAGAACAAATTCTTCATATTTAGTAGCAGCAAGGACTGCTAGCACCCTTCCAGCACCCTTCTGGTAGGCAGAAGAACCAGGCAGTAACTTCCTAGTCCTCAACAAAGTCTTGAGCAACTATTACTGGGATATTCTTGTTTGACTGACTTTGTCCAACAGATCAGTCTCTTCTCATTTATTAGGGGATGGAGAGGGAAAAGTTTAGCTGTTTTGCACTTTTGAAATAATTCAATGTTAAACGTTTAAGGTTCTCTTTTGGGTGATAAAACACGGATGACTGAGCTGTCAAGAGACATGAATGCATACATCAGACCATCTCCAACCAGAGGAACGCTTGGAGGTGTAACAAGGACCACAAATGAAGCCATTCTGCTGTGTGAAGGAGGTGGCTACAATGTTGTTCTTGTAGAAACAGTAGGTATGTGTTCAAGTTTTTAATTAGCCTGTTGTGATCTCTAAAGAAGGTGTGTTACTAGATGTGTACTTCCATCCTTGATTTTGCTCATGTTTTCGTACATGATCACTAGTTGAAAATTAATGCGCATTCTGTCAGTTTTCTAGTCCTGTATGTTTTGTAAAAACTGTTGGGTTTCCTGTTGTCTCTGCTTTGTTAGTGGGGTTTATTCATGGTGCAATACTGGGATCTGTCATGATTACTGTCATTAATGTGACTGAAAGCTTGCAATAAATGGTGAACTCTGGATTTAATTTTTTAGGTGTGGGACAGTCAGAATTTGCTGTGGCTGATATGGTTGATATGTTTATATTGCTGCTACCACCTGCGGGTGGAGATGAATTACAGGTACTTTTCAGTTTCTCTTATTTATGTATTGCCTGGGACTAGAAAGAGAAACTTAGACCCAGGATGTATCTGTGCAGAAAGTCCATAGTCAATAGTGTTTTGTAAGTTACACTGCTACTACTGAAGTCTTCAGTGTTTTACAAAGTTATTGCACAGTTATATCACCTCCCGACTTTGGAAGTATTAGGCTGTAAAATTACGATACTCTGACTTATTTTGGCTTATTTACCAGTTATATATTGGAGGGTGGCTTTGTAGTGCAGGAAAACAGAAATCAGTGTAAATAGGTTTTCTGACTTGGTCATGTTTTGGTTGAACTAAAGTCTCTATATGTGAAATAGGTCATCATGTAAACTCCAATATCCATGTCTAGGGTTCTTGTGTCAAAATAGAGTAATAACTAGTAACAGCGGAGGCCGTTGGTGCTACTCTTGCATGACTAGCACATACACATACAAAAAAGTAAGACCCACTAGAAAGTAATAAAGCATTTTGACCTGCTTTTTGTGATAAATCAGCATGTCACGGTCCTTCTGGGTATTCATGATTTCTCTCCCTGTTGCATTTAGGGTATCAAACGAGGTATAATTGAGATGGCAGATCTAGTTGCTATAAATAAAGCCGATGGTGATTTAGTTGTGCCTGCACGGAGAATACAAGCTGAATACGTTAGTGCCATGAAGCTGCTTCGCAAACGTTCAAAGGTTTGGAGACCAAAGGTTTGTGTACTTCATTATGGTTTATGTGGGATTTTGGGTGTGGTTTGGTTTTGTTTGGTGGTGGTGGGTTGTTTGTTCCCCCCCCCGCCGGAAGTGCTGAATGAGTTGGAATTGTTATCCTCTCATCTAGCTATACTAGTCTCCCTGGGCTCTTTGATAAAAATGTCAGTTCTGTTGTTTACACCATGCTAGAGTTGATTGCTGCTGTTTCTGTTTCACCTCTGGTCTCAAGGTGCACCATATGAAACACTGTTCAAAGCCAGTCCTGTTCCCCATGATTTCTGTCCTGAGCTACACTCTCAGCACTAGCAGACCTACTGCTAACATCATAGTGGTACAAGCTTGTCTTGCTTTTTATAAACTATGCGTATCTTAAAATGTCCCATAAGCTATTTCTCCTTCTTTTACAACTCTGAAGCTTATGATTATTTTTGTTCTTTCACGTGTTCATGTGCTTTCTTTATTTCTTTAATTTTATTTTTTTATTATTTCACACATAATAAAGGTTTTGGGGCAAGAACCTCATCTACTTGTGTATGCAGTGTCTAGATTATAGTAATTGTCATCCTTTGGGCCTTTAGGTTTAATGCAATATTCAATCTACTAAAAGGTTATGGTAAAGTGTTAAGGAAAAGATTCAGTACTAATTTTTAGTCTATGTCTATAAAATAAGCTCACACATGCTCTTTCACTCCTTTTAGTTAGACATATATATATATAAAGGACCCTTTATATGTAGGGTATATATATATATATACCCTACCCTGGTATTAAAATTGACGTATTGAATTAAGTTTAAATCAGCAGGGCTGCTTTGAAGGCTAGCCATCATTTTGTAATTTTTGTTTCTAGATCTGAGGAGAGCTCACGTGATAAATGTGAGCCAAAATAACTGCTTGAGACAAGTGAATTAAACAGGTTATCAGAAATTTCTTTCAGTGATCGCAGTGTCTGAAAACTGAAAGAGAATATTGATATGTAGGAGCTATATCCTATCCATTAGATTGGGGAAAGAGAGAGAGAGACTCTTAAAACAAAAACAACAACAAAAAACCACCCCACCACACACAAAAAAACCCCAAACCTAACTGTTCCATTTAAAGGATCATGTTGGATGTCTGAAATATTTTTGGCAGAATAAATTCGTAGTCTAGAATGCGTATGCAAAAAACAAAACATAGTCTAAATACATCCTTTCTGGAATAGTTTTAAGTGCAAAAGACTAGCTACCAGGGAATATCTGCCAGAATATGTAATTAACTCTACATTGAAGTAAAACGGCCCCACTCTACCTTTTAGCTGAAGAACTCATTAAAAAGGATTCTCACTCATTATACAAGCAGTTGAACAAGGCCTGTTTACCCCAAATGCTGTGGATCTTGGGGTCCCCTGGCAGTTGATAGAATTCCAATTTTGAGACCTTTAAAAAAAGGAAGCAGCACAAAGCTGCTTATAGCTTCATGAAGTGAGTGTACTGAAGTAAGCTTGCCCTATGCGTTTCTTAATTTTCATACAATCTTACCTGAATCAGTAATTGAACCCTCAAACCCAATAGTTACTTGCCTTTAAAAATTCTTCTGAATTGAACAGGTAATGCGCATCTCTGCCAAAACTGGAGAAGGTATCTCGGATATGTGGGATAAAATGACAGAATTCCGTGACCTCACGCTCGCAAGTGGCGAATTGATTGCCAAACGACGGAAGCAGCAGAAAGTGTGGATGTGGAATCTCATCCAAGAAAATATGTTGGAACATTTCCGGAGTCACTTGGCAGTCAAGGATAAGATTCCACTTCTAGAAGAAAAAGTTTTTCGTGGTGTCTTGTCACCTGGGCTGGCAGCTGACCTGCTTCTGAAAGCATTCAAAGATAGTCTCTAAGCATTATATTCTACTTTGTTCTTAATAAGTGCTTTATGTAAACATGAACATTAAATACAGTTTTTCTATGTGTGGATTCAAATGTTTTACTACAGCAGACATTAATAGAATACCTATCCAGTACTCTGCAAGAAAAATACTGCACAATTTTGTGCGTATGACAGCCATGACAAATCCAGTCACTCAGAGCATTGCAGACTTATTGGAAAAAAGTACATTTTGACTTCTAATTTGTACACACCATGGATCCACTGATCAAACATGTCTGCCCATGTCAAAATGTGATTTGGGGAGGGTGGGAGAGAAAGGTTTGTGGAGGTGCAGGGTTTTGTTTCAATTATGGGACCATCTTAGAGCAGCTGACACCGCAGCTTTCCATTCTAATACAGCATCAGCTGTTGCCAGTATGGATTGTTTTTTCTTTAATCACTTTGAGTGACAGTAAGGACATTGGACACTCTGGCAGCACCTGACCACAGTCTTAGTTTGAAATAAATTGCATGCATATAAATAGAATATAGTGGCGTTCAGTCCCTGTTTGGAAACTATAGTTAGTTATTATACACGAGGAGAAGGGAATTTTAACAATCTCAGTCTCTAAATAGATGTTGCAATACAAAAGCAAAATTTAGTTACTCTTTTAAAATGCAGATATCAGATGGTAAAATGTAACACATGATGTTTTAATAGCAAATGTCTTCATATTTGGAGAATTATTTCTAGTAATAATAGTTTGAGGTTTTCTGATCTCAGTTAATTTTTTGTGGTTCATACAGAATGGCCAGTTGTGTTTGGGTTTTTTTTCCCACTCTCTTGTAGAACACATGAATGCTTATAACCAAAAGTAGCTTTCTGTTATTTGTTCTTTATTTCCTTTGAGAAAAAATCTGGAGGAAGCATTTTCCTGAGCCGTGACCTAAAAAGCAGAGCTCATCTGGTATCTACTAAATATGAAGGATAAAGTGGAAAAATGCTCGTTTTTGAAGACTTGACAGAAACCCAGTATAACAGGAGCGTTTGTGAGTCTGTTGTTGCTTACATAAATTGACTTAAAATACTGGAAGTGATAATTTTTTTTAAATTTTGATTTTCTGAACACAGATAGAAGGTATGGTGTCTTTAATTTTTACTTTAGCACAGTTTCAGCTGTTTGGCTTCTGAAGAAGTACAAGTCACACAGAGTTTTGAGTTCTGGCAACCTGTGTCTGAAAACTTAAGACAATTTCAGGATAGCAATAAATTGGTTTACTTAGACCCTCTTTTTTTTTTTTCCTTCCTTTCTTTTTTCCCCCAAGGTTATTTTCTTTTCTTCTCCTTCCCTTCATCTCAACTGGAATATTGTATTCCAATTACGCTTACTTTCTCCTGGGAGACCTCTGTGCTTCAGAATTTTGATTCCTGTGTAGGTATAATTTGGTAACTAATACAAAAAAATGAATGATTGTTGAAAACACTGAGGATTTTGTTTCCTTTGGTTTGTCAAAGTGGCACAAATTAATGCAAAAGAAACCTCTATCCTTGATGCTAGCGTTTTGGGTTTTTTTCCAATTGTATGATGGTGTCTTGCATAATTGTCCATATACTTTTACTCTAAAGATATGAAGTATGACTGGAAAGTAAAGAGCAAACTGCAGGGCAAAGTGAAAATACTTTGAACTTAAAAGCAATGATCCCCATGTATATTTGCAGAGCAATACTAACAAAGAGCATTGTGGTGTTTTGTGGGGCATACAGTCAAGGCATTTCTTTGTTAAGAAAGTTTGCACCAGTGTAGTTGGTGTTGGTGATTTTCACCACATAAATTGTCAGAACTTCAGTGCTCTGACCCCGTATTCCTATTTCTTCAACTTTTCATCCCAAATGAGTAATTTGGGATCACTGCAATCGGTTACACAGAAGTATTTGAAGGATTATAGGTGGTGACAGAAGCACAGTGACTTTGTTACAGCTGTCCTGAGTAGTTGTTGTGGAATTAAAATACAGCACTTACAGTTTCCATTCTGTTTAAACAGCCTATATTGTGTGTGACAGAAAGTGCCCCAAACTGAAAACAATGTCTTCTCTTCTTTCAGCTTTAAATGTTAGCTGTATTTTTATGGTACCTAGAAGAAATGACAGTCAGGTGGAAAATGAATTAATGACAGCAGCAGTATTTTAACTGGTGAGTTCTCAAGTTTTTGTAGTCCGTTTGTTTCAGGTGATGGTTTTTGAGGTGACCTCATTTGTGCTTATCTGTTAGATCAAACCCTTATTATTGTCATTACTTTTGCTAGGGACTGCAGTTTTCCTTGTCTGCTATACATGAGCTGTCAAGAAAGTAAAATAGAACCTACAGCTTTGTTTAAATGACAGCTGCTCAGACAGAATATGTTTTACCACTTCCTCAGTATTTGTTTTCTGGACACAGATCTGTTGATCCACTCAAGCTATGGGCCATCATTATTTTCTCCTTTTGTTGCTTAAGTATCATTAATTTACTAATGAACTCTTAGCAGAAGACAGTACAATGGCTTAAGCAAGTTCTACTCTTCATGCAACTGCGTTTTCTTCCTAAAGTAGAGCATTAAATGAAAATTAGATTTGCCTTCTTTATGTCTTCATTTGTCCTCATGCTTCAGCAGACAGAGAAATACCCTTATACTGAAAAGGCCTTTGGAAATGGTAGGTTAGATAAGGGTCCCTGCTCCCTTTTTCAGTGATTCCCCTGAAAAAAGCTGTATTGTGCAAACTGCGAACTAAGTCTCACATAAAAGAATCACATTGTTTTATAGGTTGTAAAATATTTCTGTGACATGTTTTGGAGTCAACTGCTGTTCGATTAATTGTGTAGTTTTGTTTATGTGCTCACAGGCTGGAGAAATGCATTGTCTTCAGCAGGACTGCATAGCTTTAGCTGGTAGGCTACAATTCAGTAAACAATTCAGTATTTCCCAGGACAGGGAAGAGCATTTCCAGCTCATCATTTCTAGCTCTGTGGGATTAAGTGGGGTAAAATGCATTAAAACATTGTCATTCAAGTAAACAGGCTTTTGAAAAAGGATAGTAAACAAATCCGTTGAATAGGATGTTGACATATTCTTAGTTTCTAGAGTTGTTAAGTTGCTCTCATGTTAACAAAACCACAGCTACTACAGAAGAGTATGAGAAAATAATATAACTATGAGAAAATGATAGCAAGAATAAGTTTGTAGTTAGAGGTATGATACAGTTAGACAAATTGATATGGTAGGTAAGGAACAAGCTCTTCAGATACACAAACTCATGTCCTGTGAAGTCTTGCAGCTGTATGTAAGTGTGAAACTTTTCCCCAGGTCCCTGTGTAATAGATGTTGCTGGTGTTTTACAGCTGGAAAAACAAGTTTGATGAGATCAGGAGATTTACCCAGGACTCTGAAACAGGTCAGTAGAGTTTAAGGGTTACAGTCCAGTAGTCTTTGTTTTGAGCCCCATGTATATTTACAGCCATGTTACTTAAGGTTGAAAAAATGTTCTTAGCAAGTTCATGCTCTCAGTGTGACTTACTCCTTTCATATTTAATCTCTCTGTTTTCACTGATGGGACCAAATGACTACTGTTCTGTTGTAATGTCCTGCTTTAAGTAATAGAAAAGTTTTCCTTGATCTCTGATCTGCCCTTGTCTTTTGTAAATGCTTCCTGTTCTGCATGCTTGTTCAGTCTTTATGTTCCTTCACATATATTGTTTCTTTCTTTGTGAAATCTGCAGTGTGTTGGCTGTTTGTGGGTCTTGTGATTTTTGGAGATGGGGATTGAGCAAAGCTGAATGATACAAATGAACATTTTTAAGCTTGTGCATTTATCTTCCTAAAGTTTTCTTTCTTAAAATAATGTGGTAAGGTTCGGTTATTGACTTGCTGTGTACTGGTGTAAACACACTTACTTCCTCTTTACTTTTCCTTACTCAGAGTGCTCTGTTGCTCCCCCCTTAGATGCATAGTCAACAAGTAACGCTATCCATGAGTTAAAATGAGAAACAGTTTTACACAGCTTAGTGCTTCTGTAGCTATTCCTGCTGGGCTATTCTAAAGCAGGTATCATTTGAAGAACGATTGAACAGAAGTTGATGAAACAGGTATTTAAAGGAAAATTAGTGTGTTTCCCTGGAACTTATGTTTTGGACAGTCAACAGTGACTAATTAGCAACAGGATTACTCTTCCAAAAACTAGTTCAGCTAGTCCATGGTCATATTGCTTACAGTTTATTTAAAAATACACCACCACCACCACCACCCTCCCATGGTAGAATATTAACAAAATTTGTGGATTGAGAATAAAAATTTCAAAACTAAAAACTCCTCAGCAGTTGCAGTACATATTTAGAATGGAAGTATGATAAACATAGTCTGTTCCCTGCTGCCATACTGAAGTATGGTTCAGCTGGTGAACAAACAAGGAAAAGTGGAGCTAACATTCCTGATAGTCTATGGAGAAAGTACATTATGGAGCAGAAAGAAGAATGTCTATTTTCCTCTTTTTTTCTCCCATGGGAGCATAAGAATTGTCTTCAGACAATTCACTGGCAAGCTGCATAAACTGTTGTGATCCACAGTGTTTGCTCTGTGAGGTTTACAAAAATGATAAATTCAATTCCCTTTTCTGTCTCTTGGGTTTGTATGTTGCGTGGGACTACTCTAATGCAGACACTTGTCCTTTGGAACCAGGTGGTTTTCTTTTAATTGTGCTCTTAAGTGGGGAAAAGCTAGAAGTCCTTGTAGTTTGAGTAAATGATTGTTTGCTTGTAACAAAGTTGTCAAAAGCTTCACATTACAGCGTATATTATGAGATTCCTGTATTTTTCCTTCAGATACTATGGCAAAGTGAGTTCCTCCTTTATGGTAGTTACTGTGTGTCCTGGTAGTGTAAAAAAGCTACACAGCTTTTAATTTACTCAAATATTCATAAAGTTAATTAGGGATTAACGATATTTTTGCTTTGTTTCTTCTATTGCAAGTAACTATTATCACCTAAAGATTATAACCTATTATCACCCAAAGACAATTATAACTTGAGATGATTGAGCTGACCTGTACTGTGGCAGACTGCAATGTCCGGGGGTGCGTAATGTATATGTAATGAGAAGATGCTCTCATTTACTGTGTGGCTTGTAGCATTACAAAGTCACTGCTAAAGGTTTCTCTCAGCACTGAATCTGTGACACAAGGATCCTGTTTGTAGTTTTCTAAATGCAACCAGCGGAAGGGGACAGTAACATTAGTTTTCATGACTTGTTGCTTAGCAGCACTGATCAGCAAAAGTGCAACTTTTTTCCTTTTCCTGTAACCTTGGTGAACCCAGGCTTGGGCAGAGCTCACTAGCAGACAGGGATTTCTGAAGTCGTGCATAACTGTTGTTTGGTATCTGTTAGCAGCATCTGAGGGAAGCTGTCTCTTCTTGACCTCTATGTTACCTTTGCCCTTTAGTCTTTCTCTCTTGCATCAAATCTTAGAAGAAAATAGACATCATCCTAGGAAGGTGTGGAGGATGAGAAGTTTAGAGATAAGCCAGCTGTGCTAAGATGTATCCTGCTGCTTATTGGAAAAAGGAGCCAAGCTGGTTCCCAGATTGTGATGTCAGACCCTCCTCTCATGGCAGGAGAAACAGACTTCAGCCATCACAGTAAGAACCATTCTTATTTAGAGAAGCTTCGCCAGTATTTTGGAGTAGCAGAAATAATCCAGAGAGGAAAGGGAAATCAGGGCACTAAGAATTTCCTGGTTTATATCTTTTAGGAGAGATTTCACAAACTGAACTAGAAGGGATATTGAGTGTGTTTGAAAATGATTAGGGGTCTGCATTGAATGTAGATATAAAGACAATTCTCTTCCCCCCCCCCTCCCTTTTTTTTATCTGATCAAATCTGTCAGAACCTGTAAAATAAGTGCAAAGAGGAAGTTGGTTATTTTGCCTTGCTTCTAAACTGTAAATTGTCTAACTGGACAAAGGATCTTTAGTGACATCACAAACTGCAACAATTAATGTGCTTGATGATGTCAGAAAGTCAGACTTGGACCTTTGACTGTTGCTCAGATTGTTGTCTTTTACTTCTAGATCTAAGTAAGAAATCTCAGTATTTATATACTTTTTTCCTGCCAAAAAATGTTATGATCATGAGACATCTGTAAGCTTGTGGACATTATGTGGAAAATAATGCCTTGTCAGTCTGCTGGTGTTCTTTCCTCCCTCTCACCTCCTCTACTGACTTCTCTCATCTATCCACACTTCAGGAGTCATTGATAGCTGTTAACAGCAGTACAGGTCAACATATAAGGTCAGCATGTGTTTCACAAGCCTGTTACACTCTGGTGTCCCTTCTCTTCTGAAGTTCAAAGGGAAATTGCCATTCGGCTATCATGGTCTCTTAAAATTCATGGAGAGGACAAATACTGTTGTAATTGCACAGCTGAGGTGAGATACTCATTTCCACAAGAAACTCGTTTCTGTCCTATGTGTCTTGTATAGAGCATGGCAAGTGTATGGTACCTGGCACAGCTCAATAAAAAGCAAACTGGAATGGGAATTATGTTGCAAATATTGCTACCAATTATTTTTTTAAATTGCAGAAGTCTTAACAAAGTGATCTGCCTGGAAATCCTGACTACTATCTGAGACTGAGAGGAATGACTTTCCATGCCCTTGCTTGCTGAACAGAGCCAATTTTGTTCACTAGAACAGAATTTCTTTTTTTTGAGCTGTGAATACGATTTATCTGTCTGCAGTGAACAACAGCTGCTAATATTCGTTATCTGCAGGACTCAAAACAAGTAGCTGAGGTCACATTCTTCTGATTTACAGGAGGAGGAGGGAACTTAGGTCAAAATCAAGAAGCTGCTAAAAACAGTTTCAGTAAAAGCAAAAAACTTCATTGTTGTTTACAAGGGTTGTGATGCAGAATACCTGACCGTTCTTTCTGTGTGCACTGGCACTAGAACTGAATAGATCTAAAAAATTAACATGTCATATTTCAGATAATTAAAATAGTGTTATCCTTCACCTTTACTTTTAGCTATCCATTAGAATGTGGCATTCTTTTAGAAGCAAGAAAGTGTCTTTACTGTGAGACTCTTCAATGCTGTTATGTTGACACCTGCAACAATGGGGCAAACCATGCCTACTGTATAGCACTAGCATGACTAAAAGCCTCTGAATGTTTTATTTCTGTAACAAGATTAATCAGTTGTACTGAATTATGATGTGTTGAATAAGCAAGTCCCAGTTTCATACTTACAGATGTATATGGCTTTCAGTTTAGCTGCAGACACTGCTCCACACACCTGTTTCCACGGCAGACAGTTCCTTGCTGTGCACTGGCTCAAACTAGAAACACTCCCATTTCTCCATAGCCTGACATCAGGAAAGGATGGCATTTGAGCCTGTACCTAGGTGGGATTGAATAGGGCTCCTAGAATACAGACCGCCTGAGTTCTGTCCTATTAGGTGAGTCAGTTTTCCATTTTTTGGGGTAGTAAATTTCATATGCAACAGGACAGGAAACTTCAGAGGGAAACCGGAATAATTAAAATAATCTTGTTTGGTCCACTGCCAACTCTTTCATCTTAGAAAACAGTGCTCTGGAGACCTGCACTGTAAATGAGATCCTGTAAATGAAAGTAGTCTGGATAGCCCTCGTCTAACATTCTGAACATGTATCCCTTCATGAGCATCTTAAGTGCAAGGGTGTTTCTGTGGGACAGTTTGAATTGTTTTGGTTTTGTAAGTTCTTTTCTTTATTGGCTGCTGCTTGAGGTTAAGGTTGGATTAAGTGGATCCTCAGGTTAGTGTGGCATTTTTCATGTAGGTTGCATCGTCAAATGACCCTAAAAGATTTTTGGAAGCAAGGCTTGTATAACTGTTCAGAAAGACAAATAATTTTACATTGAAAAGCTGAAATAGAGATTCAAATATTGCACAAGCTGGATGGAATTAAGGCTATTCTTTTTTAATTTTTTAGTTTCTTAATCTAAAAGCCAAAACATTTTCTCTCCTGTGCTTAATCTAGAATGTTTGTAGCAAACCACCTTGTTTACCTACCAAGAAATTACAACAGATAGAAACAAATTGCTACAAATGACACAGGTAAATCTGTTTATTCTGAAAATTATTCCTCATCCGCCTTATCAGTAACTTCATTTTCTACCTGATTCTTGATAATACAGCGACAGTGATTCACAGAGAAAACAATGGCTTAGAAAGTTTTCTTACGACACTGCTAGAAGGGCAGTGAATGTCCTTCCTTCTCAGTTGCAGTACTTAGAGAGAGCCCTTAGATGGTGCCCTATAGCAGCGATCAGTTCTTCGGAAGAGTCCCACAAGGATGGCTCTTTCACGGGGTCAAACTACTGAAGGATGCTTTTCTAAACGGGTAAAAGGCTTCCTTAGCAGCTGCCAGATCTCTTCACCCACTGATCTGGAGCTACTGTTGAAACTTAAACTTTTTCAGTGAAGTTGTTAAGTAAAAGAAAATAAATTCCAAAACGTAGCAGGAATTCGTTGTAGAAGCAAAAGTGATCATCAGGGCCTGCGTATTCACATCGGGGTGTTCCACACAGTCAAAGCTTTCTGCCCAGGAGAGGAAATATCGTTGTGTCCCCTCCCCTCCCCTTTCCTAAGTGTTATACCCAACCACTTGCTAAGTAATGCATATTCCTGTCCTTTATTTTCTGTATGTAGAATAATAGAATGGTTTGGGTTGGAAGGAGCCTTAAAGATCATCCAGTTTCAACCCCCTGCCATGAGCAGGGACTTCCACTAGACCAGGTTGCTCCAAGCCCTGTCCAACCTGGTCTTGAACTATGCCAGGGATGGGGCAGCCACAGCTTCTCTGGGCAAAACTCGTCCAGTGCCTCGCCCACCCTCACAGTAAATCCATAAATTAATCCGTGGATCCATAGATTTGAAATTTTGCCATAGTTCAATCTGGAGAACATGGATAAGCTGTCTCAGGGCACTGTTAATTAAGATCAGTAAATGCAATCTGTCAGTAGAGACATATTAAATATTAAATTCAAACATAGATTTCAATAACTGCTATAATTTGATTCTTATAAAACTTGAATCATGTCATACTTAAATATCTGTGTCAATTATATTGCTGTCTATCTATCACTTAAACGAAGTGCTTTTAAATAATAGCTAAAGAGGTTTTGAGGGCATTTGAGAATCATCGTGATGGAAGAACAGAGCTCACCCTGGGAACTTCCTCACAGAAATATGGGTGTGGTGTTGTGGCTTTCAGGTTAAATATTCCATGCTGTGAAAATCGCTTTATTTCTGAAGAATTTGAGTTGTGATGTCAATTACAAAGGAATTGAAATGGAATTTCCTTGAGCAGGATGGGTCTAAAGCCACAAAATAAGTTTTATTTGGAAGCTGTTGGTGAAATTATGAAAGGGAGTTATGAGACAACTCTCAAATACTGTATCTGTATCTAGCCTTTTGTAGCGAGGCAGGAGAGAAGTGAGATGTTTAGACTAAATTGATCTCTGTCTCTTGGAAAAGAGGTAAGTGACTGGTTTTTTCTAGGTTGGGAGTATAGCCTTCCTATAATTTTACTATGTGCTTATACATGTTCCTGTGATTTGTAAACGGATCAGATTGTTTCCCACCTTTTACCACAATTTGGGGGGGTTCAGTCTGGGAATTTTCCACCAAAGCAAATTAAATAATTCATGTTTTCAGAATGACTTCATTTAATCATGACTTCTGTTTATTTAGGGAGAGAGAGAGAAAGAGCTGGTGTTGTTACAGTCTCTGCTCTATTTTTTTAATCTCTCTAACTTCCTATAACCCAACTATTTTTTTTTTTGACATTTGAAATGTACCAGACTGCATAAACTGAGTATCCACTGTGCGTTCTGCTTGTCCCAGTAGTTTTCATCCTATGATCTCTGCATGCTGTTACTTTAGCTGTATCCTTTGCCATTATGTGAATTAACATTACCTGAAATTCTGCTGGCATGTAGGTGGGAACAAGTACTGAGCTTTTCTTTCTTGTGTGTTGAGAAACCTGTAGTTGAAGTTGTAGTTGGCAAGTTAAGTGTTACTAGGTGGTGACTTGTAGCCTAAAGCTAGTGGCTATAAGTTCTCACCTGTAGCTCTGCACAGTGTATTCTTCCAGCTGCAGCTTCATTTCTGCTGTGTTAAAATCCTTAAGCAGCTGCAGCAATGTGTCAAACTGATCTGGCATTTTGCATCTTCAAAGCTCTGCTCACTCTGCTCAAATACTTCAACTGAGTGAAGCACTCCACCGAGCTGAGAGGTAGGCAAGTGTTACTATAACTTTACAGAAAAAGAAACAACCCTTGAGAGGTTAAAGCGACTTTCCCTCATCACACAGCAAGTCAGTGGTGGAGCTGGAATTACAGCTGAGGAGGTTCCTGGCTCATGCTGTGGAGAAAGGTCATTTCCCAGAATAGTACAGAAGGTTCCCGTTTGTTATTGATAATAGGGCAACAAAGGACTCTAGATATATTAATAGTCACTGTAAATGTCCTTAATAATACATAATTAGCAACCTTGCAAAACTGGCTACATTGCGTTTTTCTGGGGCAGTATCACTTCCACAGTTAGTTTTGTCTACTGTACTTCTGAGGGGTATTTTTGTTTTGGCTCTTCTAACAGAACTTTAGTTAA
>JANEMJ010017543.1:0-10064 GCA_024361745.1 Cacatua alba | reverse complement strand
CTAAACCTCATCAATTTCATTGAATTTTGCTAGGATAGCCATATGGCAATTTCACTACTTTGTTTTCTATCCTTTCCCAATTTAAAAATGCAGGTATCTCGTAATGTTCGCTTTGTTTTTAAATTAGGATCATAACCCATTTCAGAACTGATACTATGCATAAAAAGTAATTTAGTAAGCCATCTCCAGAAACATCGTACAAGCCTTCAAGGCATGGAGACTCTGTAGACACTTCTTAACAGGTTATGAATTACATTTTCAAATCCAAAAGAAATGGAAGTTTCCTACAGGCTTTTTTTAAGTACCATTTCAGAGCACTTAATTAAACAATGACTTTTAAAAGACACAATGGAAAATTAATGATGTGTGCTATTTTATTTTTTTTTATACATGAAAAGTAATAACTGGCTTCAGAATTTCTGTGATTTTTGTGTAAACAAAATACATAGATATTTTTGTGTTTTTAAGTTTCTATAAATAACTTTGAAAAACTATGCTGAGACTGTTTATGGAAGTTACTGTATGGGCAGACCTATTCTTATATAAACCCCATGCCTGCATTCCATTTCCAAGCAGACATAGAATTAATGTTCTCAGGATTAATTTCTAATACGCTTTAATGTATAGTTAAAAAGAAAGACACTAGGGGAAAAGGAATTAGTGATAAGTAACACTCTTAATACATTGCATGTTATTCTGAAATAAAAATGAAGTTAGATTTAAATAATTAATTAAACACCTGGAATTAAGATACACCCATGCAGGATCCTAGTGACAGCACCATTTACAAGTGAATAATCCAGACCCTTAAAAGTATGTAACAGAGCCTCTATTATTTAGCATTATACGGCAGAATTTATCCTTGAAAAACGAAAGATTTTATTCATAACAAACTGAAATAAGAATGGCTTAATACCAATGTTTTCAATGACAAAACAAAGAAAAGGTAGTAGGTGAAACAATACGATTCACCATTGAAAGTGTTACTTGTGAAATTAATTTACTGGGTATTAGTATAACTCAACAGTGTTGTGCAACGCCACATTATTTTACTAATTCAATAGACAAATGTCATTTTTAAAAAACTCTTCTAAATGTTTAAAGTTGGGTTTGTGCCATTGGAAAAGGATGCCCAGAGAAGTTGTGGATGCCTCATCCCTGGAAGCGTTAAAGACCAGGTCGGATGGGGCTTTGGGCACCCTAACCTAGTGGAAGGCATCGCTGCCCATGGCAGGAGGGTTGGAACTAGATGATCTTGAAGGTCCTTTCCAACCCAAACCATTCTATGATACTATGGTTAAATATTTTCCTGTTGGCATTTGCTCATATAAACATTTTCATATCTGTTTTTATTAAATACATAAAACCTGGTAACCACTTTCTTCATAACTTCACATTACCTGGAATTGTTCAAGTGATGAACATGCATCTGGAGGTGTTGGTCAGCCAGCTCCTGTACTTAAAACTTTTGATAAAGAGGCACATTTTACTTTCCAAACCTAGCAAGTATGCCAAAAGCTGGATATTTAATGCAAAATGTCCCATTTTAAAAGACCAGTATCACCCCACACCACCATAATTTATTTCCATTCCAAGAAGGTTTATATTATGGGATGACCAGTGCTTTCGCAAAGCCTACTTAATTTTAGTCTGGACACATGAAAACTGAGATACATATTTAAAAGTCTAAAAAAAAATCTTGGAGCATGTTTGATGTTTTTGTCTATGCACATGATTTTTTTTTTTATTTAAGTAAGAGAATATCAGATGGTGAAACATTTTTATAATGGATATCGGAATACAGTGGATTTCATTCTTCATGAAAACGAAAAGATCAAAATAGTGTTAAAAAGCTACATATTTTATACATAAAGAAATCATGTGTGTGTGTATATAAATAAAAGATCTCTTTTTGCTTTAGCTAAACGGGGAGCAGAATGGGAAAAAATCTGATACAGCACAATTTGTAGCTTCATTGCAGAGCAATTTAGTGTGCCATAGTAGACTGCGTACTATATCCTGCCTTGATATGGCAACATTATGTTCCAAACTTGCATTCTGAAGTTGCCCATCTAAAAGTCTATGATAATTTCAGATTATTTCAAGTGACAGTCCTTCTGCCCTCAATATAGATGCAAGAGGGTCAACAACAAAGAAGAGACAGAAAAAAAACCCAGTCAGAATTCATGAGATGTTGTCAGAAAATTATATTAAGCTCCTGTGATTTAAAAAATGGTTTCTTTTAAATGGAAAAAAAGGATATCTGATTATGTCTCTCAGTTATTCCTGTAACTCCTTGGAAGTTCCCTCATAGGGGAAGAAAGGAAAAAACAATCTTTCGATTGCATTAAGAAATAATGCACTCAAGAGTTATGTGGTGTCTTTACTGCAATCCATCCTAATTGTATCTCCAAGATGGCATAATGTTGTCAATTACTTGATCTATTGTAGCTTTATTTGGGAAAAAAAAAAAATCTGTCTTGGGACTCTGAAAATCTAATCTTGAATAGAAGCATTGTCAAGAAGCTATGAACACTATGAACAAAAAGATTTTTTTGTTACTACACCTATGTTGATACTAATTCACTCAATTTTTTCCCATAGGTCTGGGTTTATATAGTCATTGAAAAATAAACACAGAAGACACAGAAGACACAATAACATAAGAGAATGAGGTGATAAGAATATGGCAAAAACACAAAGCAAAAGGCAGAAGAATCTTAAACTGAAAATAAGGAGAGAGGGTAGACAAATTTTTGTTTTGAAGTAAATTTGAGATAAAATTTAAGATAAAATTAATAGTTATGAAGGAGTGTTTAAACATTAAGAAATAAAGAAAATCTGTGACAATCCTTTTGTCTGTGTTGATGAAAAAGGTGTAAAAGGAGGATTCACCTCCAATTTCAGACTTCTGATGTAGGTATCAGTCACAACTGGATAGCTAGGCTCCCTCTGAAGCCAAGCAAATGCAGTCACTGAGGTCTGGACAGCTGTTTAGTGCATCCTAAATAAAGACTTAATTTAGAGAGCTAGGTCACTCTTTAAGCTTCAGTGACTGCATTTGTGAGAGCATAAATCAGTTGCCCATTCATAAATATCTAATGCTGTCTGAGGAGTACTGGAGACATCTGCATGAGGGTTGTGTGTATGAGGCTAAGCCTATGAGAAACCTGATCCCTCTTGGGGCAGCTTCTGAAGGCCATGGAGCACCTCAGGCAGTACTTAAGTACCCAGTACTTAATTCTTTGTAATCTAATCAAACCCTAGCTCTCTCTTCACTCAGAGGGAAACTTAAACAGCTAAGCAATCAAAAGTATCTCTGAAATACGACTAGACATCCTTCCCTTGATTAAAGGTAGATATGGGAAAGTCTTCCACTGCTTGGGTCAAGGGTTTCCTGAGCGAAATAGTCCTCAAATGGGGAATGAAAGGCTTGAAACCACTGTTACTGCTCTTTCATTACTTACATCCTGAGTTGGTTCAAACTGTTACTGGGGGGATACAGTTGGTAATATGTTGCTTTTACAGCTCTAAACTGTTATGTAGTCAGCTGCATTTTCTGATCATCATCCATATGAGACTAATCAGTATGTCCTGAAATCTTAGAGTATCCATACTTCTCATGGGCATGTCTGCACAACATACACTGTTGTGCCACTGGACCATCAGGAATTAAAAATAGATGCCTGAACACAATCCCTTGTCAGAATTACTCATAAAAAGCATGGAGGAGACAGGGATGAAAGATAAATTGTAGAATTTGATGCAAAAAACCCTAATTAAGAGTAATTAAGTTAATAGTCTTTCATCATCTATGCTTTAGATTCCATGTTAGAGATAGGATTGATTTGTGTCATCTGTGCTTGGTTCAGTTATCCACTCCTAAGGATCTAGTATCATTGCCGTATTGTAAGATACCACACTTGACTTCTAGCTGTCACTTTGGAAGGTTTTCTGTGTTTTTTATGTCCTGCATCCTACATATTACCCCCACCTGGACCTCTTAAATGCTTGATGGCATCTCAGATGAAACCTATGTGGGAAATGAAGCGTATCTTACACATTTACATTCAAGTCCAGGAAGGATAATCATCTTTCTAGTCAGAACGAGAGAGACCCATTTGGGGTACAACTTTTGTCATTATAGAATAAACTGCTTAAGTTGATAGATCAGTTGTGTAATGAAGCTGCTTATCTATCTTCTCTATAGCCTATAAAGGAAACCTGAGATAAGTAGCTGGGATACAGATGACAACACTGCAAACATTAAAATGAGATTCATTAATGCAAATGTAGAACTAAAAAGGTCTATGTGGAATGTGAGAACAATGAAGCCTGACTGTCCCTTATTGTAATTTTTATCAAATTCTGTGTCAAAGTGAAGAGCACAGTTCTTAAGAGAGATTACTGTGTTTAGCTCCCTTGAAACTTGAAGTAGGGGAATTTTTCTAAAACATTCAGAGCTGGTACGCATAAAAATGCTGGATGGTTTCTCAGGCAATAGAATATCTGCAATTCGATCTTAGAAGAATACTGTATATAAATCATTTCTCTTTGTCTAGCATGAAAAGGCTTGACATTGAGAAGATTAGGCAATGACAGTAACAAAATGTCTGAAAATCTCTGTCCTACCACGCACACACAAAGCTTAAAATGTTCAAGATGTGTTTTTCCTTGAACAAGGGGTGTGACCTTAGGAAAAATAATAAACTTCAACCGACCAAGCAACACAAAGCAAGATGAATGCATGAATAGGTCGATCCAGGTGAAAATCTTTGAAATAAACTTCAGTTGACATCTCAGAAATACTCTGTCTCTTGAATTACGCTGTAAAACCAATAAAGCTGAGAAATTCTGGACTCCATTTTCTCCTCTAGATAAGGTAATGTCATTAAAAATGGTCATGTTGATAAAAAGGGCAAATAGCAGGGAGGAAATAAGAAGCAGTGACAGTTGTTAATGTTAAGACACTATGTTACGTAAGTAAATATAAAGTGCTTAAGGACAGTAAATCTTTTGAATGTCTGGATGATACAAGAGGAGAAAAAAAGCATGAATGAACCTGACAACAAATTGTGAGTACATCAAGTTTGATGGTACTAAATGAAGGAGATTCAAAGAAAGAATATAATCAGAAGAATTGCAATGATCTAAGTTATTAAATTAAGAACAAATGAGCTGGTTAATTTAATTTTCCTTTATACACAGCCTCCTCAGTGCTGATAGAGACAGGCAGCTGCAATACTCATTCTTTTCGTATCTCAATGAATACTGAGGGCTGATGTTGTAATTATTGCTGCTATCAAAGGAATTATTGCTGCTATCAAAGGAATTATCAGGTGTGAAAAATTAATATGACTACTCCTTCTTTGGAAGAATGATGAAAAACAAGTTGTTCCATCTCTTTATAATGAAAGGTGTATTAATATCTGTCCACATGTTTAAATGCCATTTAGCATCACAGCAAGTTAGTTTCTTATACCAGGATAGTATTTGTACAGCCAAAATCCTTAAAAGACCATAAGTTTCTTTTGGTGAATTTAATGAATTTTAGAATGTAATTAAAAAAAAAAACAAACCCAACAAAAAAAAAACCAGTGTATTTTCCTATCTGTTGGAAGATACAAAGTGACAAGGTTTGGAAAACAAGTATCTTCTTACAGGTAGTGCATGTTGCTGCATAGAGAATCTTGAGACAGTTCCACATACGCAAAGATTTATTAGTGGAGTGCATAGCTGGTGGCACTAAATTATTGAAGTTACTCTTTGGAAAAAATGAAAAAAAAAAGGCAAGACAGAGGGAGGCAGATGAAGAGAGGGAGAAGGGAATGAGAAAGGGAGAAAGAAAGGGGAAAGGAAAGGGGAAGCAAAGACAATGACAAAGGGAAAAGGAAAACTCTTTCCACTGACCAGCCAGGAAGAACAGAGATGGGTCCCAGATGAGCATCTTCCTTTGGATGGTGTCTCTCCAGTGCAGCAGTGGTGAGGAAGAAGATGACGAGGTTGCTGCTCTTTGCCATGCTTCTCCCTTAATACTGCACTTTTTCACTGAAGCCTGTTCAAATTCTTTTGGCTGGTCTTAGGTGTGATGCTAGTAGTTCTGACTGGAGTACGACCAGTCAAATGTGAGTGTTACACATTGGTACTTCAGCATCTATGCATATACCATATTGGATAATATTTAACAAATATTTAAAAGACTATTTAATGAATACATTGTCAGCTCATGTCCAGCTTCTCATCCAGCAGTATCACCAAGTCCTCTGCAGGGCTCCTCTCTCAGTCGTTTGATTCTGTGGCCTGTGATACCAGGGTGTGCCCTGATCCAGGTGCAGGACCTTGCACTTGGCCTTCTTGAACCTCATGAAGTTGACATGGACACAATTCTTGAGCTTATACAGGTCCCTCTGGATGTCATCCCATCCTATAGGCATGTCAACTGTACCACTCAGTGTGGTGTTATCTGCAAACTTGCTGAGAGTGTACTCAATCCTCCTATGTCATTGATGAAGATATTAAACAGTACTGATTACAATATGGATTCCTGAAGGATGCCACTTGTTACTAATCTCCATCTAGACGTTAGAGCCCGTGACTGCTACCCTCTGGATACAATCATCCAATCAGTTCCTATCCACCAAGCAGTCCACTTATCAAATCCATATCACTCCAAATTACAGAGAAGGATGTTGTGGGGAACTGTGTCAAAGGCCTTACAGAAGTCCAGATAGAGGACATCCATAATTCTTCTATCTGATTCATTTTAACAGGGTAATTCTGAATGTAATTCTTCAGCCAAAGATGCGCAGAGACAGTCAAACTGAACTGGTAATAAAAACTCAAGTAACGCATAATACCAGGTAGACTTCTTAGCTATAAATCTGTGCTAGGTAAGTACCATTATAGTATGCCCAAACCAAAATGTGCTGTTGTGGCTTAAACCCAGTTGGTAATTCAGTACCATGCAGCCGCTAGCTTACCCCCAACCTCCCCCATCCCCAGGTGGGACAGGGAGGAGAATCAAGCCAATGCAAGATAAGAACACAATTGATGCACATAAAATTTCTGGGCGTTGCAGGTGACTCCCCTGATTTTATATACTGGGCATGATGTGCTGTGGTATGGAATACCCCTTCAGTTAGTTTGGGTCAGGTGTCCTGTCTCTGCTCCCTCCCAGCTTCCTGTGCCCCTCCTCACTGGCAGAGCATGAGATACTGAAAAGTCCTTGACCAGGGTAAATGCTACTTAGCAACAGCTAAAACATCAGCGTGTTATCAGCATTATTCTCAGACTGAAGCCAAAACTCAGCACTGCACCAGCTGCTAGGGAGAAAATCAAGTCTATCCCAGCCAGAACCAAGACACCTGTGTACCTCCTTGTTCTAGTTTACAACACATTGTAAAAAAATAAAAGCTGTTTTGTTGCTTTCTATACATATCTAAAAAAGTTAAAAGATAAAGATAATTATTCCAAAAGTATTTGTCTGCTTTACTGTAAACATCAGAAAAATGTGTCTTCTGTCTGTGAGCTAGTTGCACAAGCCTCTCTTTAGAAAAAATGAAAATAGTAACACAGCCACTTAAAAAGGATGATTAGTCTCATCTTAATATCAATCACATTTAATTGTTTAATGCTGAGTACAAAAAGAGGCTAGTACAGCTAGATTACAGATGTACGTTGAACTTTTGGATCCCTACAGTTATAACTGCTTGCTGCTTTATTTAATGCAATTTATGAAGCATACTATCAGGGATTGAACACATTGTTGGAAATGAGTCAGTCATGCTTAGGAGGCTGGAAAGGATAAAACTTAACTCCTGAAATTCTAGGAAAAAGATGAGTTGCAGATTGCAGTAACAGTTGTTAAAGTAAGGATCAGTTATGTGCATGGTGCATGTATGCATGATAGAAGTGATGAATTTCAGATTTTATATAATCTCATACAATCAGCAAATCCAGGAAATACCCCACACTGTTCTGATTGTTATACTTTGGGATCTTATGTAAGTAGTAATTTTGCTATGAACTGTATATAGATACATACGCATACACAGATATCCATATGTATGTGTATGCATATATATGTATATACAAAAGTAAATTTGACAGTTTGAACCACATAAATTACTACAGACTTCTTAATTTACATTTAGAATGGCCTGAATTATGCACAAATAGTGTGTCCAAGTCTCTGGTGCATGCATAGGATTATTGAATTTATCTTTGCCAGCTGTAATTAATATAAACAGAAACACTTGTTGTGAGTTTATAACCTGAAAAAGAATTTATAATTGCTCATTTTTCAAAGCTTTTTAGTACTTTCATGTAGTTAAACCCAAGCACACTTTCACACAGGTATCTATCAGTTATTTCCATTTGTGAAGCTAATGTTACAAGTAGGGAGATGCTGATGTGAAAAGAATAGTCTATAAACAAAATCAGTTTAAAACCAGCATGAGCTCTGAAGTGTGTTTCATCTCTAAATTAACAAGACACATGAATAAGCACTTCAAAAAAAAAAAAATCCTTTAGTAATAATGCTTCATGGTACTCGTAAGGCATCTGTTTAGCCTCCCCTGATGTACATGTTATACCTCAGAGCGTAAATGCATTGATTTAAGTAGATAAACAAAAACAATTAAAACAAGGGTATACTTGTCAGATTCTTCTATATTTTAAGTATGTATATAGTTCATTTACAGTCCAGTATCATTTTTTTTTATGAAGTAGTTTAAACAGACAATATAGTTTTTTAAGGGGAGGGTAAAACACGTACACTTCTTTGTGAATGCCTTCTTAGTACATGATGAGAGCACAGAAGGTTAAAAAAAATGTACGTGATTGTCTCTAATAGGAGCTGTGAGTTTAGTTGGCTATAATCAGGAAATCGCTATTGCTAGAAAGAACTTCAGTAGAAAAAAAAAAAGGCATTCAGCAAAATATTTGCTGATTCCAAGTGTTTTAAAATTTTCCACGCTAGTAGCTTCCAACCAAAATGCAGTTCTTTCGTAAGCAGAAAATAAATCTTCCTAACAGTGACAAGCATCAGCTTAAGAAATTATTAACATCATTATCGACAATATTACTTGAAATCAATAGGATGTAAGCATGTAAGTCCTGCTGTATTTATTGTAAACCCTGCCTAAAAGTAGAGTAGATTTAAGGCTGTATTAGAACATATTTTGCAAGGAGATCCTAAGTGAATAGTTGCAATAAGACAAAAATCTTCCAGCATAGACATGCCTAGATTATGCTGTCATATTGAATGCAGTGCTGTCTGTGTGAATTCTGGACTGTGGCAGCAAGTCTGTATAGTACAGCACAGCAAAAGACATTGCATGGCTGTTGTTTGGATTCATTAGCTTGGGAACAATGCCACACTTACATGGCATTACATGCCTAAATAGCATCTGGACCCAGGGCTGTCCGAACAGCACGTTACCCTCAGTCTTTCCTCAGCTGCCTCTAGTATTTAGAGATCAGCATGCACATATTTCATGTTTTCATACAACACAGCTTTCTACATGTATGGTAGATGGTTTTGTGTGTAAACTGGCGCATGACCTAACCTCAGTGGAAATAACTGTTCTACAGACATTATTGTCAGATTCTGCTAAAAAATAATCTGTTATGTTGAATGTTACATCTGTTCAGAAGTGTGTTGCATATGTGAAATTTTCAATACAGAGTGCATTGCCCCTAAGACATGCTGAGGTGGCGCTCAGCACAAGACTCCTGACACTTCGTATGTTATCCAGGATTAAATTGTACATAGGATTGCCTCTGATGATATTATGTAGACATGAATGTCAGACAAGTAACATCCTCTTTGTCCCATTTCTCACAAAGTGTATTTAGATGGTGCTTTTTCCTGTATTTTCTCCAGTTTTAGGCATGCATTATTGTCGTGGTTTAAGCCTAGCTGATAACTCCGAACCACGCAGCCGCTCGCTCACTCCCCCCCCCACCTTCCTCCCCCCGCCCCCAGGGGGATGGGGAGGAGAATGGAAGGAATGTAACTCCCCCGGGTTGAGATAAGAACAGTCCGGTAACTAAGGTATAAC
>JANEMJ010017542.1:0-66107 GCA_024361745.1 Cacatua alba | reverse complement strand
AGATTACTTCTTTTGGGCTATTACATGAAGCTGTCCTACAATAGAAACTTATCAGTGTATCAGGTTAGAACTATTTTCATGTAGTTGTGAATTTCTACACCAACACGATCTCTTGCTAGCTTGGCAGTCTAGGAAACAAACTTGCTTTAATTACTATTTTCATTTTGTATCTGTTTTTGTGGAGGGGAGAAAATAACCAAATTCCAAAATAAAACAAATGAAACCAACACAAACATCCCTTCCCTACCTAAACCAACACAAACAGCCAAGCAAATGGGGAACAAACCCTAAACCAGCTAGTGGATCATGGGTTAGAGAATTCACATCAGAAGGTATTTTTATTTCCCACCAAATCAATGTTCTGAAGCAAATGCAAGGGGGCTGGCCACCAAGCTTCACAGTGAATCTGCATATTAAGACATTTGTGAATGTAAGACGGATGTTAATTTTATCTTTCTCCCCCCTTGCTCTATAAGGAACCTGTCTGACCACCCACCTAGAACACCTTTTTGCAGCAAATATTAACTTTTAAGCATTAGTAATAAAAATTCTAACATTTCTGCTCTATTCATTGCCATCCCTGCTTTGGTCACGCAACAGCCATATGCACTCTTTTATATAAATACTTGTGTGTATATATCTAGAAGACTTGTGTGGATCAGAGGGAGAGGGTCACTACTGCTTATCAATCAGGTTCTAAATAATACTTATCTCATGTTCTTCCATAACAGCACATCACTGTTTCCAGTAACCAGTATAATCTCCTTTATTCTACTCTTGCTCGGAAAGCACTGCTATTGGATGCCCAGTTTTAAAACTCTAAAATACAAATTATGCAACTAACGTGCAACTAATACCAAGATATTTGCAAGAAGCAAACAGAACCACAGAATAACAGAATGGTTTGGTTTGGAAATGACCTTAAAGCTCCTCAAGTTCCAACCCCCTGCCACAGGCAGGGACACCTTCCGCTAGGTGAGGTTGCTCCAAGCCCTGTCCAGCCTGGCCTTGAACATTGCCAGGGATGGGGCAGCCAGAGCTTCTCTGGGCAACCCGTGCCAGGGCCTCACCAACCTCACAGGGAAGAACTTCTTCCTAATATCTAAATCAGAACAGACATCGATAAACTGCCAATACCATCTTTCTAATAAAGCCTTTGCATGGAATTTGAATTTTGCTTGTGGTTATAGAAGGCACAGAGCCTCAAATGAGAGGAAGCAGGCATGGGTCCTTAACTAGCAGAGTGGGTCACAAAATATAAAGTCGTATCTTAAAACCTAATCAAGTCAACAGTAAGGAAAGAAAATGAAGACTTGAGCACAAAAGTCAGTTTTGAAGAACAGAAACTGGGTGGGTACCTTAACACAAACACACAGGACCAGCCTGAGAGCCACATGGCTTGCAAATGTTATGACTGCAGAGATGACATGGATTTCCCCTGCTTTTCTCTCCTCCTTCAACTTGCAGATTTTCTTAAATGCTTTCTCAGTAAACAAGGCATCAGACACTTAGGAAAAACACCTAGATGTAAACAATCTCCTTAAGCATATCTTTAAATATACTACCCTTTCCATAAGTCTCAAAAAGAGTATTAGAAGAAAATTATCCTTTTTGTATTTCTTTACTATTCTCTAAAGAAATAAAGTTATGAGGTTTTATTTTAAAAATAGTGCAAGAAAAATTGTAGCATTCTCTTAGCTTGTAGCACGAAGCAACATTTATCAGTTTGATAAATTAAGTAGCTCTTCCTACCATGAACCACAGCCCCTGAGGCAGAGAAGGTGAACATTTGCATGTATGTTAGGATGAGATGGTCTACTAATTTCTATGGCAAGGCTGTGGTAACTAGTGCACTTTCTAAATTTTAAGTTTAGGACTGTATCTTATTATAGAAAACAGAAAGGTAAGTATGGATAAAAGGAAATGGGAAAAGATGGGAAGGGTATGAAGCAGAGAAAAGGCAGTGCAATCTGACTGCGACTTCATAAAGCAGTCAGCATGGGAAAAAATAGATTTGAAAGCCACTTGCAGACAACTAATTCTTCATGTCCCTCTGCTTGAGTGAAGATTCAACTTCAGTCTCTGTCTGAAGAGGTGATACTGAGAGATCTGGTATTAAGGTGCCATGGAAAGCAGAAGTGATGAAGCATGTTTCTTTACGTGTTACTTTTATATGCAAATGTCCAGCTGAGAAGTAGGTTGTACACAGGCTGGTGAGCCTGTTTGGAGCTGTTGGTATAAAAGTTCATTTCAACTTGTAAAGCATAAGAGGACTATTACACACATCCTGAACTAGTTTCAAAATAATCTATTTTAGGATGAAATGATGACAAGAATTATCTTGAGATAGAAATCTTAAGTGCTAGAAAACATCCAACTAAAATTTGAGTAGATACTTCAATTCAACCAATAATATGGCACAACTGAATTTGAGAGAAAGAAGTTCCTCAGTGTTTTTAGTAGTAAAGTTTTAGGTTTTTTTCTTCCATAATATTTGTACAGCAGTGAAAAATCATGTGAAAGGAAACTAGCAATTTGCGAGAGGAAATTGGACACCTAACAGGAAAATAGAATAAAAGAAAACTGGAGAGAATTTGGAGATGTTTAGACATTATTAGGTGAGAGGAAACACTAAATAGATTCTCTGATGAGGTGTCATCCCTTCACATTTCCTCTGTTTCTCCAAACATGAATAGGTGCAACAGTTATGTAGCATCTTTGCCTGTTAGGTACCCTGACAGCTGCGCACACAGCTGGCTTGCCAAGTGCGGGAAGAAGCCATCCTCTCTTCTCTCACCTTGCTCTGTGCTTCTATCATGACTCTTGCTGGCAGAATGACTATTATTTGTGCTATTTCTTTTCTGCCCAAATTACTGTGTTTTCTTTCTTTTTAAGCCCTGGCCCTTAAACCCTTTTTCCTTTTGGGTGATACTTTCTACATGAACTGGACCAGTAAAGGTATGTTATATAACATAATGAATGGGAATCAGGAATAACACCCCACAAAATCAATCCTGGGAAAGGCTGAAAGTTCAGCTTAACCACTTTAATTGAATAGTGAAAATTAATCTTTTAACATGAAAGAAGACAGTTGGCTGCATGTGCCAGAAAGGAATGTTCAGGGTAATCTACTCAAAGGGAATAAATTAAGTGTCACGTGAGGCTAACCCTACCTCTTTTGACATGTATATTTCTGTACATGCTTATCACATGATATAACTTTTGCTTCCCACCTGACCCTAGACTCATTCAGAGGTGGGGTGCACGATGCTAAATACCTGGGTTTCAGTATCTGAAATCAGCTCATTTTCTCTGACCCCAGACAACATAAACTACACTGAATTCATTTGCACATTTCAGCATGGGTTCTTCCCATGAGGAAATTTCATTTTGTTGATCAGAATTTATTCCTGGAGAGATTAAACTAAATTTCTCTAACAGTCACCACTGTTAATTTTTAGGAGGTTGTATGCTGAGTACCTACAGTTGAAATTCCAGCCTTTGTATTCCTTACTTCCTCTTACAAAGAAAGGGGGGAATTTCATCAGAACAGAAATCCTTTCATGGCCACTTCCCCCCAGAAAGACAAAGGTCTGCTTTCTTCACAGTAAAATTATATTCTTTTTCTCTCTGCTGACCTCACCACTTGCCAAAGAAACCTGACAACGAAAATGCAACATTCAACTATTCCTACTTTTCAATAGAGCTCTGCTACATCACTGGCACACAGTCATTAAAAGCTACACACCTTTTCTTCCTCATGCCCCCATCTGAGGACTTTTTTTCCCCATTGCAATTCTACATGCTCAAAAAGAATTAAGAACAGTGTTGTGGGTATGAATAATATTGTTTCTGGAGTGTACAGAAGAGGGTGGCACTAACTTCACATTACCAAGATTTTCACAAGCCAATCACATGTGACTAAGAAAATAATACATCGTCACTTACTTCCTGGACAACTCATTTGGGAAAGACTGTCCAGGAATGATCTTTTAAATATGGTATTTTAAGTGTAGATTAGTATTTCATATTTAATAATAGAAAAACTATATCTGAAAGTGTGTTTGTATGTTACTCCAGCAGGAAGCTTAATACAAGACACTTTCAGTTCTATTTTGGAGAGAATGAATCTGTTTTAGTCAAACTCAATGTCAAAAAAAGTCTAAATTGACAGGAATTATTAATAAAATACTCTAAGGTTTAGACTAAATCATTTCTGCATTTCGAAAGTGTCCTGGTTTAAGCCCAGCCGGTAACTCAGAACCATGCAGCTGCTCACTCACTCCCTCCCCTTCTTCCTCCCCCCTGCTCTTGGAGGGATGGGGAGGCGAATCAAAAGAACCCAAGACAGAAATATGCAAAAAGTGTTGAGGAATGGGGACTGGGTATGAAGGCTAGAGTAATTTGGGGCAAGACTGTATGAAATGGGATACAAAACCAAAGTGTCATCTAGGTGCACGTAAGAATTTGGGCTTTTCAGGGCAGGATTTCTTCATCTTATATTTACTCTTTGTTATCCCTTCTTGTGTATGTAACATAGGTGGCATTCCCTGATCAGTTGGAGCGGCAGCCTCTCACATTCTCTTGTTCTTTAGATGTAGGCAGAAAAATATATAGAAAAGAAAACAAAACAAAAAACACAACAACCCAACCTTGATACATAGACCAAATAATAAATTAGAATGTCTTTGAATTGTCAGGTGACAGACTGATGTTCTTTTAGCAGATTATTGCTTTGTCTCCTGTTCCACAGATAAAGTTGGTAAAAGGAAGTTGTCCCTTTCCCTGAATAAATTTCACAACAGAATGTATTTCTCTAACTAGGTTCTCTCTTTTTTTCTGGAAATATACCTTTCTTCTGAGCTTTACAATTTTGTATGCATCTTATTTTCAGGCTTTATATATATATGAGGCCACCTGAGGTAATTTCCTTGTATGTGTTTTCTGGGTTATTTTACTCTTGGTTTTCCATGCCCCCTTCAATTTGTGTGCAATTATAAAACTGCAACCCTTTGGCCACATAAATTTCAACCTTTAAAACATCATAAGTATGTCTCTAATTCTATTGCAAAAAAGATTATTACAAAAATACTGCAATATCCCTGCAATGTATTGCCAAATATATAACCCAGATAACATTTTATAGTATTAACTGAAAATACAAAGTAGAGCTAGGCAAAAAGTATAATTTTTCACTTCTTGCATAGACCAATTTTGCTAAACCACAACTGCAACTGACGTCTTAGAACTGCAGGAACCAGGGATTGAACAGCCTATGTTCAAAGCTTATAGGAACTTTGTCAGCATTTTTTCAATCTATGCAGTAAACATGAGACTTTTTCTACCAACAGGGTAGGGTCACACATGCTACATTTTCTGCATAGGGTTTTCTCATTGTGGATTTCCTTAGAATTACTTTTGTTTGTCAGTGAATTTTTCACAGTCAGGGAAGACACCAACCTTTTGAACACAGACCCACTTCTTAACGAGTTCTTTTGCTCAGAAAATTTGATACAAGTTTCATCATAATTTAGTATCTGAAACATCAGGTATTGAATACACAAGTTTTCTCATATTGCTTGAGTGTATAGTGAGACCACTGCAGCTCATGAATTCAGTTTAGTTAACAGATTGCAATACAGGGTTTGCTCAGAAGATGGTGATATGTGACAATTTCTAGAGAATCCCAGCTCTTACTAAGAGAATATGAGGCTACCCTGTAGCAATATTTATCCTTTAAATATAAATAAACTCTTCCCTATTTCATAAACTCAAGAGCCCGCCACATCTTGCAGTGAAAATGTCTACCATTCCTACACTTTCACCACACACATAGCACAAACACACATGCTGCTGACCTCTTAAGAGCAATTTTGGCATCAAAGTTACAGCAAAGCAACTTTTCGTAAATATTTCCAATGCAACAGTTGGTACCACTGGCCCTGTGCCTGTCCTGTGGTTTTGGCGCACTGAAAGAGTTACTTGGCTTTAATTTTGCTGAGTGCAAATAATGAAAACCATTTCTTCAGTTGCAAAGGCTCAATATGAAAACCGGTGTCATATGGACAAATTGATGAAGAGAGGCCTGTATTTTCCAGTTGCCTGATTAGCCCCCATCAAGTAGCCAGCTAGCCTACACACCTTTCCCTGAATTAACCCAGACACATCCGAGATGCAGCCCCCTGGGGCGGGGTATAATCTCATCATCTCTGCCTTTTTGAAAAGGGATGTATTTTCTAAGCAAGACCAATCCATAAATGTTAAGACCATAAATATAACGTGGGTTTGGGTTTTTTTTATTTCCCACTTTTCCATATTAGGAGAGTCATAAAGGGGACAGAGGTGAATGCAATGTGCTTTGCAAGAAAGATAAGGAAACTCCACATAACCCTAACATTTCTATCTGTAAGGTGTAAAGCAGGGCATCATCCATCTTCTGTAAGCAGTGAACAGAAAGACTGCTCCCGGATATTGGATGCAACTTTCCTAGGATTCTCCAACAGTCTTATCTCATCTCACCTCTCTGAAAAACTACTGGGCTGCAACTTGTTCTTATACACGCAAATTATTTCTCCCTATCACCTAGTATTAATATACAGTTCTGTGATATTACTTCTTGAATTCCGAAGGAAATTCTGAGCTACAACATTAAAAAAAATACATTTATGAATTATTTCTTCATAATTTATATTATGAATATTTTCTCTTTTCTTTCTAGAAAAGAGAGACCAATTTATAATCAGCTTTATATGGTTTATAAGACAGCTTTAAATATATATTAAAAAAAAAAGGGAAGTGAAGTATAACACTACTTGAAAACTACCCTTTTCTCTGCCATACTTTAATCAAAGGGATAACTATTTATTACTGACTTGTTCTGTCAATTCAAGATAAGTTTGAGCTCAGAAATTTTTGGTTACGCCCTACCTAGGTAAGTTAAAATGTATTAATAATCTGATATGAACCACCAGTATTATACGTCAAAGTTTGCTTTTGCTTTTTTAGGACACTACTGTCAGTCCCCCTCTTTCCCCCTCAACATTGCCTCAATAATTACAACTGTTGGGCCAGAGAAACCCCAAAAAATCTTTATTTCTGTAGTACAAACAGTAGTGATAGAAAGAGATACAAACACCTAAATGCATTCAATGCCTCAGCTCCCCAAACTGTTCATCCCCCAACCGGTCCCTTTCAAAAGCTAGAGCTAGTATTTGGATGCAACTGTTTACATCTGCAGTCTCAGTGGCTGTCTCTCCCTCCTTCCCTGTCCCGTCCTTCCTCTCATCTTCAACCAAGAGCTTTCTTCCCACTTCTTCCAAAATTTGGAAGCATCATTTCCCTAGAGAACAGCTAGGCTCTTCTACCATTACCTGCTCTTCTATTCTCACAGACTTCTTAGTAACAAATTTCCTGGCCTCAAATTCCCCAAACCTCTACATGCCAATTTCCTGGTTTTCCTACCTTTGAGTTTTTCCTTCTAAAGATGGAGCTCAGTAGTTACGTGACAGTGGTTACATAGAGAATCATGTGACATAAAATAACACCAGTTGTCAAGAAAGCAGTCCAAGTAGGAACAGTTTTAATTTCAAGCATTCAAATGTAAGTTAATCTTTCTTAAAATAAAGATAAAATCAGCACTTCTAGATGAAAAAAGTGCCTGTGTGTACAGCTACTGAACAACTGATGATAATTGAAAAACGACCCTCTGCCCAAGACAGTTCTGATAAGAGTTGATTATCAAAGACCTCATTAGTTTCTTTCACTCTCCACTGTTGGTATTGAACAATAGTAAATAAAAAGTCTTGTGATGATTGTGTCTTTACAACTTTAAGTATTAAAATGGTACTCAAAAACATGTGCTTGTCAGATTCACAGTTGGGAAAAACTGTGTTTGCCATATAAAGAAAAATTCATTTTAATCACACTCGGTAATCAGATTCGTTTGTGAAAAAAGGGGCCTGCAGCTGCTAGATGGAATCAAACAGATTTTAAAAATAAAGAAAAATTACTGTGGCATGTTTTTCCCAAGCAACATTGTACACACTTCATTAACAATATTCTACAAAAATGAGAAAGATTGGCGAGAATAGGTCAGGAGCCAAAACAGATACTAAAGAGCAGGAAAAAAAAAATCTAAAAAGAAAACTAGAGGAAATAGATTAGAAGAACTGTGAGGAGCCTCTCAAACTTAATTTCATCATTTAAATACAATAAAAAAACAATACAAAATCTCATCTGATGATTTGCTACACTGAAGTAAGAGGACCATGAAGCAAAGCAGAAGCAATGAAGCTCTAACAGCATTCAAGAGTATTTGTTACAGCCTTGTTTCCTCTTTTCTTCCTGCCAACTAAATAATTTTGTCAGCTCAGAAAGCAATGCGGCATTTGGAATGTGTTTCATGCCGTACTTAGTATCTTAGGAATGAAAATTCATATTCATATTTCAATTACCTGGCATGCAGACATAGCAGTGAAGTTAAAATTCATGATGATTAATCACCAAGAGGTTTTTATTTCAGGTAGCCACAGGGGATTTAAGGGCCTTAACTGATTCTTGGTTTAAAACCAGCAAAATCCAAAATGCAATAGAATTTTCTTCAATTTTAAACACCAGCCTCTGTGAATTCACTTTACATTCACTTCATTTAAATTTGTTCTTTTTTGGTCAGTCAAGCCTTTTTCTTTTTTTTTCTACAAAAAAACCCTACAGTTATTTCAGGAATAATTTTGGGAAACTTCAATAATTGTCACTATCTTGAAAGGTTTAAAGTCCCATAATTTATTTATATAACTCTATTATTATTTAAGACAAAGTCTTCCCAGGGAAACAACCATGAAATATCTTTAGTTTGATCACTTATTTTCCCTCATAGTAACTACTGAGGCAACCCCCTTCTTTTTCTCACACAGTATTTGTATGTACGTATCACCTCAAAATGGTTGGCAAAATGTCATTAAAGTAAACAGACATACAAGGGAAGAATTTGTTATGGGCCCCACAGTATCTCACATCCAACCTCGACCAACGGAACACGTTTTAAAGAAAAAGTTAACTACAACTCAAACTATTGTCCATTTGTTTCTAAATGTACAGGAGAGTTAGACATTTTATCCTCAAATTCTCATTGGAGAACAGACACTTTGCTAGAGTGTAAACAGGATTTTGTAGAATTGTGCTTGGATATTGATTGATAAATACAAGTAACAAGCTGTTGATTTGATGGTGCGACTAACTTCTTGTTTTTCAGATGCTAGAGTTGTAGGCTTCCAGAGGAAACTATTGAGTACATCAGAATCAAATAAAAACCAAAGCAAAAAATACCCAACGCCCTTCCAAACCAGTCTGTAATAAAACACTGCATTCAAAATCTTTCCCAGTTATTTCCCAAGTGCCCATTTTGGACATGCAACATCAGATACATCAAATACTGCGCTTGAGCGCAGTGAATGAGAAACAGTGCAATGTGATAGATGTAATGCCTCCAAAGGGAAACAGAAAGCAACTTTTTAGCAGCAATAGTTGAAAGCACTTTTTTTAATACCTTACATATTGCTAGAACCAGGACTTCAAGTGTCATTGCAAGAATCTAAAAGTGATTTGAAAATTAAAGCATATTTTCTGTGTGGTGTATTAAAAGTTTCTCTTTTCCACTGTTACAAGTTCATTTGCTTTTCTATTATACACTGCTGTTAAGTAAAATAAGTTCAGGCTCTGTGGTCCATGAAAAAATAAATCTCCATTATATACATCATACATACCACGCTTACCCTTTTGGTAAAGAGATTTTATTTTCTAAGTTTCATGACCTATGGAATGTCCAGATGCACTTCAGAAAAGAAGAACTTAATTCTAAAATAAAGTGCCTGGCAGACATGTATTCTAATGTGGTGATATTGTTATTTTTCTTTTGCAGCCTACTGCCAGCCCCATTTCTAGACACTGCAATATTTGTTTATTTATTCAGTTCAGTTCTCTGTTTTTCAAAACCTAGACCACTACAAAGATAAACTACGACTGGAACTGATTACATACGAAAACTCTCCTATAAGTAGATATGTGGCCCATGTTTCCAGGTTTCAGATATGGGTAGACTGTAGGTATTAATTATAACCCTTATTAAAATGTGTCATCTTTATTTCTGTAAAAAAGTTATGTATTACTATATAGATCAGCTGGTAAGGATAGGGGAGGGTTGTCCTATTTCTGCAGTTGTGAACGCAGGTCATTATGACTGAGGTCTTGTGTCATCCTTCTGTGGGTGCAGGCTAATTCTTTAGTCTAAGACTTGTAATTTCTGTTATTACACTATGAAAATCTTACTGAAATTTTACTTTAACTTAGGAAATCTTGAGCTACCTACTAGTTTCATATTGGTGCTTCTGAACTACAACCTGAAACAAGCAGAGCTCAACCGACATGGAAGTTTCTAACTGAACTGAAACTAAAGAGAAGCATCGTTCTTTAAAATGTTCATATGGCAAGCCCATCCCCAAGCTGCACATATTTGGTAGTGTTTCCTAGAGTTTTCCTAGGGGAAATGGAGTGTATGTTAACACAAGGAGCCTTCCTGCCCCTATTTGGCCTTTATTCCCAAACACAGGGAATTAAGTCAACATGATCACTTTTTTCAATAGCAGTGTTTCTCGGTTTCTTAAGAGACCACGCCATGTGTATATACATACCTATACGTAGTACAGTAAATACCAGCAATTACATGGCAGTATTTACACTTTACCATGAACGCTTTTGTTTCTTGTTCTATTTACTAATCCAGCATTTCACATCCTCAACATTTCTCTGCTATAACTTCCTCCTCTTTTATTGAATTTTAAACACTCTTTTGAGCTAAACACACAGTGTCATAGTTTCCAGATGGATACGGAAGAGAAATGCAAATATATTTTTGAATCTTGAAAAACTAATCATTAGATGCTATATTACAGTTTCCTGACTTTTTTTTAAAGTTAGTTTCTTTATAGCAGCCTTCCAATATCTGAAGGGGGCCTATAGGAAATCTGGAGAGGGACTTTTTACAAGGGCAGGTAGTGACAGGACAAGGGGTAATGGATTTAAGATGAAAGACGACAGATTTAGATTAGATATTAGGAAAAATTCTTCACTGTGAGGGTGGTGAGGCACTGAACAGTTGTCCAGAAAGGTTACAGCAGCCCCATCCCTGGCGGTGTTCAAGGCCAGGTTAGACAGGGCTTGGAGCAACCGGGTCTAGTGGAAGGTGTCCCTGCCTGGAGCAGGGAGTTGGAACTACATGAGCTTTAAGGTCCCTTCCAGACCAAACAATTATATGATTCTATATTCTGCTTAAGTTATTTGCTTTGATTTTATGCATTTCTCCCCTTCTGCAGTTTTCATAGGAAGCGAGTGGACATTACTAGAGGATAAAAGAAGTATATTACTTTTCACAATCAGTCATAAACTTTTTTACCAATACTGTGTAAAAATAAAAATTAAAAAAAAGGCAAGCAGTGTGGTGAATTTCCAAAACATTATTTAGGTGTAAAGTCCTAAATTAAGCTTACAGTCCTCTCAAATTGTGGTTGCCAAAGGAACAAAAAAATGAAACTCATTCTCTCATCGTGGAGAACTAACAAGGATCAAACAAGAACAAACAAGCAAACGAATTATTTGAGAAGAATCAACACATACAAAAATACAACATGCCTTTGGACTTCTAATACTTTGTTAACCAATACTAGAATAATAAATCATCCAAGCTGAGATACTGAACCCTGTGACTGAAACCATTCAGTAAAAGCAAGGAAACACTCAATATACACTGTAACCTTTCTGAATGAGAGACTTTGGGATTTGCTTGTATTTCAGTCTTAGGAAAAGTTTGTATTGCAATAAACGTCGTATCTTTACAACTCCCTACAACTTGAAACTCCTGGCATTTCACCTCTGTCTAACGGCATGCATAAGAGTCTTGTAATTCAGTGCAGACAAGTTTTATTTTTAGCCTCCCGCAGGCGATATCTCAGAAAGTCACACAGTCTAGCCGGTATATCTGTAATGGCACACCAAGCTATTTTTACAAAGCAAATCAATTTTTAAATATGGTATTGAATTATGGTATCAGTAATTTAATTTCCACTTGAAAAGAATACCACAAACAGCAGACTGTATGGCTGATAGCATAATGGAAGAGGGAAGAAAAAACTGCATTCGAACACAAGAGAAATGAGGTTTGCATTATGTAGATTTGAAGTAGGTCTGAAGCAGCATTTTAAATTAAAGAAACAAAGATACACCATATCCCTTACTGCATATCCATTACTTTTATATTTTTTTAAAGTTTAAAAGCTTGTTATGTGTCTCAATAGTAACAGACTTAACAGCAGGAAATTATATTTCTTGAAAAAAAAAAAAAAAAGAGATGTATACAGCTCTTACAAAAGGATAGTACTGTCTCTATATGGGAATTTTACAGTGGACTTCTATTTGGGGGAGGGAAGGGGTGCCCATTTACTCAAAATGCTAATGAGGAAAGGGACTTGGTTGGGAAGATAACTCATATTAGAACTTCATATGCTAATTAGGATACTGAAACGTTTAACATTTTAAAGAAAAAGTGGCTCTTTCTACTGCATACTTATTTATTTGGACTGACTTCCAGGGACTGGATAATGACGAAGTAACTGACTCAATTCAAACCATCATGGAATCTCTGTCATGTTAATTAACCAAAATTACTTTTCAGTTACCTGTTATTAGGAAAAGTATTACTATCACACCAGGCTATGATTCTAAGCCTACTATTTATTTTTATACCTGTTAAGAACTGGAATGGCCACTGGACATCAGTAGCCTTTTGTTTTGAAAAAAAGAGTAAAGTTTAGTGCCACAAGACAGTAGGCACTATAGGACTTCAAAAAACTCAACTTCTTTTAGGGAAACTCTTTGGTTGTCTTCGTCACCACCATGCTCTTACATTGTACAGTACAAGCATACAGTATTTATGGTCTTAAACAGAAGGAAGGGATGAAAGAAGATTTTTTTCTTGACTTTGAAATAAAGGAAAAAAAAACAACTCAATGAATCAAACGGGAAATGAGCCATGGAACACCAGTTCTGCACTATTTACCAGTCATCAAGGTTAGGGTTCTGCATCACTCATCTTCAACATTCACACTGCATCATAACATAGATAGCTACAAAGCAAAGATTAAAACTCTATTATAAGACGGCTACCTGCTTTAAAGTGTTAATTTTACTGCAGTTTTCAAAGCTCTAAACAATAAATAGTTTCTAGCACAGCCCTGTATTTTAGACATCCTTAGAAAAAATTCTGCCATCAAATGACTTTATAAATCAACATGCCAGTCGTCTGGGAAAAGTAAATAAATCAATGGTTTCATTTTAAAATGCTTCTGCAAGGTAAAAATTTTAAAAGGTCAGAAACTGCTAAAGATTATCTTTACAGCCACAAGTAGGGAGTTTCTCAGCACTACTGCTTATTCAGGCTGTATACAGCTATATTGGTTCACAACACATGAAAACTTGGTGCAATGATCCTCTTTGCAGAATAAAGATTACATACCACGTGTGAGACCAGCAAACCAGTGCTCTGAAAAAGCAGTGTTTTTCAATATACAGATACAAGCAGTACTTGAAACCCACTTGTCTTTTTAAATTCTGTGAATAAAGTTGGGAAGTCTGTACTCCATAGCCTTTAAGTACTGATAGCACAGATCAGGATGGAGAGCTGGCTTGATCAGTTCTCAGGGGCTCTTGGGAAAAATTAAGAAAGTTCAAGAAAGGCCACACTGGTCTTTACATTTGTTTTACTATGTCTGCAGTGCCCACAGGCTGATAAAGAAGGTGTTTGGGGACTACATTTAGGTCTGCTGCAATCTAATGACATTAGTGAGAATGCAGGAGAAAAGGAGCCAAACCTGCACTCTCTATGAAAGACAAAGACACTGAAACCTTAATTTGTCAGCTGGCACCAAGTAGTAGCAGATATAAGTTTGAGTCATCAATGAAACAAACATAAAGAAAGCTGATATTTCTGTCTTAATGCAGGCTGTCCAGGAATAGTGGGGGTGGGGTGGAAACTACAGAATCCCTGAAGTCGGAAGAGACCTTTAGAGTTTGCTGCCCTGCTCAAAGCAGGGTCACCTACAGCAGGTTGCTGTGTCCAGTCAGGTTTTGAATACCTGCAAGGAGAGAGATGACACAGCCACTGTAGGCAACCTGTTCCAGTGCTCACCCATTCTCTCTGAAACATGTATGAAAAAACTTCTCTGTTGTATGGCCATGTCCCTGAGCAACCTGATCTAATGTCAAAGTTAGGTCTCCTTTGAGAGTCTATGATGTGAATTTTGATTTCACTGAAGTTCCATTATTGCACTATTTTATTTTCAGAACAAAACTTCCTCTTTTTTTAATTTTTTTTTCCCTTGGTACAAAACTTACTGTCTCTGTGCCCTTGGTACAAAACTTACTGTCTCTGTGCATACTTGAAAGGTATAGGAAATGTTCTCCACTTTAAAGATCAACATACTTCCCTGGAAGCATAGCTCTTGGCTCAAGTGTAAAAGCAAAGTGCTCTAATCTTACTCTTTCAGATTCTTTCCTTCAGAAAACCAGCAAATGATCTAATTTTCAGGTGGAGCTACATCAAGGTATTAAAGAAAATTAAAAAAAAAATTAAAAAAAATCCTATTTTAAAGAATATTCACACTCCCCCAAATGTTTCTTTGGTCTTGGTTGGTGTCAGAAACATGCAGCCTACAAGGAAAAGAACTCTCAGAGTTCAGCGATCTAATATCGTGTCACGCTGTGATTCTATAGGCTTAGTACAAGCACCAGAAAGTACCAATAAGCTGTAGTATTAGTTATAGTGAAATCAACAGGATCTGATCTCTGATGTACTAACCTTATAAGTGGCCACGCATAACTGGACAGAAAGATTGGAGCAAGTTTAGTAGCTAACTCTTAGTTAATATCCCCCATCCTTCTGTGTTAGGATTGCTCTTTTTGTAGACAACAACAATAAAACCACCACAGCTTTTAAATAAACCTATAATTTATAATTCAAAACCTGAAATGCTGTTAGATTTTCAAGTCTGTCTTCACAAGGAAGGGCAAACATTGTTCTGAAATCCCACAGGACAGAAAAGGTATTAACAGATGTAGCCTTAAAGGGAGGTTACTGAACCATTAAGTGTGTTACTCCTATATTTGTAACAGTTCTCTCTTACTCTATTACACAGAAATATAATTGCAGCTTAATAGACTTTTTATGAACAGTATAATTTATATAATGTATAATTTTTAATGTAGACTGAGATTACTTTTTATAAAAAAAGGAAAATTAAACATTTTAAAGAGTAAACATTGTAGGCAAATGGAAACATAATTCAAAGCTAGAGAAGAGTTATGCTACTTGCTGGAAACTGAAAAGTACTAATTTTCATGTCTGTAATAATTAATAGAGGTTATGAGGTGTCAATTATGTTCCACATGTGACCTTTTTAGTTTCTAAGTAATGTACCTCAAGTAATTGTCTGTGGCATCATAAAGCACCTTTTCACTATACCATGACTATGAAAAGCAATAAAATTCTTCCTCTGCAGCTGAAGTATAAAATGCACAACTGACCTTAGCACTTAGCCATAGCTCACTGATGCTAATGCAGACCTTCTATTGGCATAAATTACAATGCAGTCAAAATCTGAGTGCTTGCCTAATGCTTTCCTAGTTCATGGTAGATTTTTGTAAAGTCACGGAAATGACCACGCTTTGAAATCTGTTTCTGTCCTCTGCTGAACTGCACATTGAGAATTCTACTTCAACTAAACCAAATAAGCTGCTTTAAGTTTCAGTGTAGAAATTACTATGAAAGGCAAAACTATCAGTCAGTTACGCCATTCATTTCTCAGGAATATAAATGAACCAAAAATCTTGTTATTGACAGGCATTATGAATACGGATTGATGAACAAAATCAGATGGGTAACATGCAATATTTTCTACCCAAGAGCTTTGTGCTGTAAATATGATGTATAAATGTAATCTGTGAATTAAAATCTGTCATCCATTCATTCAGTATTTTGCAAATATTCATGTGAACCAGTTTAAAAAAAAACAATGCAACAACCTTAAACTTGTTTAAGACAGAAAAATTATGTTTTTCAGCTCTCAAAGGTACTTGCAAAATCATACAGGAGAAAGAAGAGAAAAAAAACAGAATAGAGAAAATTTAATAAATGCTGAGTAGTAAAATAACTGAATGTTACAGTGTATAAGATATAACCTCCAGAGTAGATCTGTATCTGTAGCAGATATGTTGGTTATTAGAGGGATGATCCGGACAGATGAGAGAATGAGAGGACCTTAATTCAGTTTTGCTTTTAAAAATCTCCAGTTTGTTGTAGTGATTTCAATTCTACATTGCGATAGATCAACATCTATCATTAATGACTAACATTAACAAATTAACATCTAACATTAATGACTCTGGTCATTAAATGGTAAGGCACTTCAGAACTCTTTTTTTTTTCCTCTAAAGTATTTTTTGGAAGGCTAAATCATAGTTGCACTGTCATTTTGAAAGGAGAACATTGTGCAATAAGTAACTATAAAAAAAACCCCATAACTTTCCTCCCCCTGCTCCTCAACAGTGTACTACAGAAATGAAAATCTAATCAAGAAACAGAAAGCAAACTATATCCAAAGGAATGTTTTATCTTTCTCAGCTTTCTCAAGCTTCAAATAAACATTATATGTAAATATATTTTCAAACCTGACAAAGCCAAGGTGTAAAAAATTCTCTAGGGTCTCAAGCAAATATTTTTTGATGCTAACAAAGACTTTGTGAATCAATGGTGAGATAGCTACTGAAGTTTATATTTATCACAAAGATTGCTTTTCAAAGCCCACCTGTCAGTAGTAGTTTTATTTTGTTTTCATTAATTATTGACCCACGTCTCTACACAAAGACACACATGGCAGAGGATTTATCTCAAGTTCAGAATCACAAGACTGCTCGACAATTTCATAAAGGATGCACTGACATGCATATAAAGTTGACATTACTGGAACTGTTCAGAGAATAAAATCAAATTGAGCGAGCTGAAGTACAAACATCAACATTTCATACAAGCTTCAAGCAGTCCTATAAAAAAGCCATGCCCAAGCACATAATAAATGCGATCAGTATGTATCCAGATTAAAACAAGACTTCCCCAAAACACTTTCATTTTTTTTTTTTCCCCTGACATTTTGGCCTTAAGAAATAAAAACAGTTTAAAATTGAGATATTTCCAATATTGAAATATTAAAAAAATACCTGGGTTTTGAAGTAATTAAATGTATTTAAATGCTTTGCAACATGTTGGTTTTGAGCCCTTAGCCTACCCAGTCTATGTGAAAAATAGAATTTACTCTTGTATATGCAATTTTTATGGCTTTGAAAAAAAGCAGACATAGGAAAGTCAGACTTTTGTCTTTCCTTCCCACATAATAATATTCAATCAGCAATACTATAAATACAAGGAATTATACTTAGGAGTATACCTCAAGCACTCTGAGAACTCATAGGTAGCTACCATAGTAGTAGCTGTAACAGGGCCTGAGAACATCTCAAGATTTTGCTTATTAAAACAAGATTTAAAGGGACATACAAAAAATGTATTTTATGTATTCAAAAACTACCTGGCATTTCAGTATAGTACACTTTGTTTGCCTTACTGGTTCACTTTTCCAGCACAAAATAAGCCATGCTGAGCACAAGCTCTCTCACTGGTAAATCTTTCTCTATGTAACAAAATTAAATCTATTGCGTTGCTTTATGAAACAGGCAGTTTCCATATGTGACCTATAATAAATAGTATAGTTGAAACTAAATTATATAAATTCTCATGAAGAAAGTATGTAACTGTATTAGGGAAGATAGCGTAATGATTTAGTGGGCCCAGTATTGCCAAACTGCTCACTTTGAACACCTCCAACAACTTACAGACTTTTTCTCCAAAATACTGCATGTGACATTGGAAAATGTCCATTTTTTAAAAGGAGATCAGTACGAGTACAGTAAATGATGTGTAAAATTGAATAGAAAGATCATCACTTTTTCTCCATATTTATTGTTGCCAACTCTTCTCAGAATGGCAAGGGTTGAGAGAGTATTCAGTAGAAGTTTCCATCCATCTGTAGCTTGTTTTCATTAAACAGTATAATTTTATGTTAAAGGAATTTATGTTCTGTTCTGACATGCATTATAGTATATGTCTTAGATATAATAAAATGGTTTCTGATCACCGAAGTTTCAGAGAGATTCATTCATTCCACTTACCTTATTCAGAGTATGCCCTTTGATTCCTTCATTATAATTTCCAAAGCTCTTCTTCTGAGGAACAATGATTCTGCTAGTAGGTTAACCATGAATCTTGAACTCCTGGTGATTAAATGCAAAAGTTTATATTAATATTGAAAATTAAAGATTTGATTACTTCTTATTACAACAGTCCTGAAAGTTTTATTTGATTATAATATCTCAAGTGAAAATACATATAAATTAATCATGATTTTGCTGCACTGTCACTTCATAAACACATAAAAAGACATAAATATACTTACAAGACAGCTGAGAAACAAAATGTGTTTTGTAACACAATTTGCCTTTATAACATTGCAGGAGTTGTTCCAAACACATAAAAACATAATTTCTAATAAAAGTGCACCTGAAGATGATGTAATAATTTGGGTTATCTATTTCTTTTCAGCATTTGGGAGGGAGAAATATGTCTGTTCCAGACAAAAGACATCTCCCATGGACAAAACCAATAACCAGCCTCAGAGATCAAGATGAGCTGATAAAGCAATGGCCGTAATAGATGAGAATACTGGTTCATAGGGAATTGTAAAGTGTAGGCCATGGCTACAGAGTAATTAGCTGTTATTAAGGTGTCTGAATCTGTTGCATCTCCTTTTCAGGCTTCTCCATTTTAATTGCCAAATTACATCAATTTTATAGCGTAGATCATATTTTCTTGGCATTTAATGACTCTTACTCTCCCCTGGATTCTCTCCAATTGTAAGACATCTTTCTTGAAAATGAAATATAAGTAAGGCTGTATAATCTGGTTCAGAAATGCCAAACCTTGCAGGCCTGTTGTAAGTCCAGTCATAAAATAAGACTTTCTGCAGTACAGAGAAATTTGAGACTCATGTTTTGCAAAACATGAAAAAAAAATCTCTACATCATTCTTGTATGTGTGAGATACTATTTGGCCAACTGTTCCCCAACTATCTGTCTTTCACTCATTGATTCTGTTGAAGTGTGGTGCTGTGCACTTAACACATTTAGTGTATAGGAACAGCTGAACTGGGTCCAACCTAAGTCCATGTCAAGGGTATCTAGGCTGGTGTGCCCTCTCCAATGCTGGCAAAACAGATTTCTGGGGGAAACAGCACATATGTATGAGATACTATATTTCATATTGTTTTATTCTGTTGTACACATCAGTAATTACGAAAAATAATGAACAGAAGGGGCATGAGCCAGATGCTGTTATTCTTATTTTGATGGTGGAAAACAGACTAGGTAACAGCGCCAGTCAGTTTTGCCCCTGTATTATCTTCTGCTAGACCATACTTATTTTATAAAGCTTTATTTAACAACCTATTTACTGATGCAGTTTATATTACAAAGTATAAAACATTTTCAAGGCCATGCTACCACTAGAACAATGTAAATTTTAAAATGTTGAATATCAAAAATTCCATTCCAATTTTAAGAATATATTTAAAAAGTAACAGAACTAGCTCATTTTATAAACCCCTTCCGAACTTCCCTTTGGGTATCTGGGGAAGGATGTGACTGCCTAGTTCTTCTGGCAGCAAGATGTATATCATTGAGATGACACAGGCTTCTCTCATGTACATTTTGCTGTAAGTACAGTTCTGGAAATTAATAGATTGTTAAAGTAGCACACTGCCTATGTACAAGAATGTAAACTATTTTGTGTTACCTTTTCAAGGCAGTTAAGTGTCTAATATATACCCAGTACCTGTGGTTCATTTACATGTGCTCAATACTCTCTGTACTTTCAGATACACTTAATAAACCCAAGGTCTTATCAGGTAGAATATATACTTATCCTGGGTAATTTGTTTTGGTTCTCCTTTACATTTAAAGGGATAGTCTACTTCTGTCACAGATAGCTTATTGCAGTACTTTTAATAACAAAAGTTTAACTCCAAGTGTTTAAACAGCATAAATTGGCAGACCAGGATATTCTTAGCATTTATAAGTTTTTGGTTTCTCTTTCATAAAAAAATCTAAGGCTTCATTAAGCAAAAAAAAAACCAAACAAACAAAAAAAACCCCCACAAACAAAACCCCACAAAAAACCCCGATCAGCTTATGAATTGGTTTCTCTTTTCCCAACATCATCCCCACAGGATGAGATAATTAGCAAGTTACTTTTAATAGCTCTTAAAAGTTTTTTAACCAAAACAAAATGAGATTTGGTTTTAGTGACCACTTGCACCATCTACATTTGCACTTCCATGTTTATGACAGCCTCGCTAGCATGGTATGCAAGGATCCTTTCAAGGTATCCGATATTTTTAAAACATGCAGAGGAAAGAAAGGACATGTCTCAAAATAAAAGTTCCAACATTTACGATCTCATCTTTGCATGCTACTGAGAAGGATTCGGTACAACAGTTCTACCAATGTATTTCTGAAAACTTGCCTGTAAGAAGATTAAAAAAAAAACCCCAAACAAATCAAAACCACCTTCCTAGAATCTGGATACATTAAGCAAACCATGCAATGGATATGGGAATCAAAGATCTCCTAGAAGACAGGGAAGGCCATGACTCCTTCCTGAGCTGATCTGGAGGAAAGAGGGAGGAAGCTTTTGTAGTTGGGAAGTAAGAGAGACTGGTGCATTCCAGGTCAGGCAGCTTAAAAGAGGGCTCATTACTTTTGCTCCATAAACCATTCCCCGATTTCCTGTCAAAGCAGCAGCTACTTTGAACACTAGAAATCTCAGAGGAGATTTAAGTTTAACCTGCAGTAACATGATTGTAAATAAACTCTGAGATGTGAAAGCAGCCACAAAGAGTCTTTAAGTCTAGCCCATTAATGCATTTTATCTTCTCTAAAGTTGTTTCGTTATTGTAAACCCCCATTTTACATAAATCTATACTTTCAATCTCAAAACTTGTCACGAGATAGAGGTGAGCATGAATTATTCTAGCAATGCAACAAGGCACTCACTTCTTAGAGAGAGCAGTACCCTTAAAACCTGGCTAAAGGACTGCCTAAAAGGTTTCTGGGCTTTACATTTTAAAACCCCACATACCACGTAAAACAACACATGGCTTCAGATTTGCAAAGGTCATTTGGAAAACATTTATCAAAGGGCTCCAAAGAGGAAAAAGCATTTTCAGCAAACACCCTGCCACCTTCTAGCATGTTGCAATGGAGCTGGGGAGCACACCTGAACTCTGAGGCTCCCAACAGAGGGATGACACATGACAACAAGTGAACAAATACTGGTTCTGCTCCGCTAAGCAATCTGCTCCTACATGCTGTGAGCTTCTCTGAGGATTCTGTGCTTTTCTTCTGTCTAAAGAGTTTCCCCAGGAGCAAAAATGCAGTATAAAAGACAAAACAAAGTCTTAATGGAATGTTTCTTTATATTTATAGCACAGTTTTGATGATATTCTTCATGTACTTAGAAATTCATTAGCAACATTTCAAGGTTGTTTGCCTAACTCGCTTGGTAAATCACTTCATGTCAGTAACAGCCAATGAAAGAAAACAAAATTAAAGCACCAGCTGTGGACACCAGAAAGTTAATATTTACTTTTATCTTCAAGAATCATTCTGAATTTTAATCACACTCAGTACAAGATATTGGTCCACATGGTAAGACCATCTTCTGACCTGTAACATTTTTAATTCATAGCCTATACTATGATCTGAAAAGGGAAAAGGAAATAGGAAAGGAGAGGAGGTTTTTTGCAAGCAGTAAAACTCACTGCCTGTGTTGATGCCCAGCCCTATGAGAAGTGGCAGGCCAGTGAATTTCTGCTTCACTGACTTTCCCATGAACAAGCACAATCAGCTGATGCTTCTGCTCAGGACGCAAATAATTGCTTCTTTTAGGTCCATATCATTTAACTGTGGGATGCCCTTACTGTCTTTGCTAAGGGCTAAAGCTCAATTACTGAAGTCTGAGGAGAGCCACAGATATTTACATGAGGCTTCACTGGGATTAAGGTAAAGGTAGGTATTACAGAAACAAAGCCAGCATAGCTGGCCACTGGGCAGTCCTATAGGAAGGCAATGTCTGAAGAGTATTTATCAGCTTTTAAACCTCTCATACCTTTCACCGCTTGGAAGTGCAAATTTCAATCAACTATGCTGCCATTACAAATGATCCAACTAATCATTTGATGAAAGACTTAATTCTTCAAACTTGATCCTTTTAAACAGAAGGGCTTTGCAGACTGATCCTACTTAATCAACTGCACACTTAAAATGTGTGAATACTACTAATTCCAAAATTACTAGTGAACAATTATCTTCTTCTTGACTGTCGCTTATATGCAAATCACCCACACATCCTGACCAACTTTACAGTGTAGTTTCACGTTAAGGGTCATTAACTCAATTTCCATGTACTCTGTGATATCTCTATTTTTATTGCACCCATAATGAATGCTCAAAATCATAGTAGTGAAGCAAGAGGGTTTTTTTCAGTATATCTTGATGACTTTTTCAGAAGGTATCCATGCACTCAACCTAGTGATTAAAAAACCCACAGCCTTCTTTATTATGTATTTCATTTTATTTAGAAAGAAAGTTTAAAAAAAACCCCACAACATTATTTTCAAGTTATGGATAAGTGATCAGTTCTTTTGGGGTTTTTTCATTTCACAAAAAAACGCTGTATGTGGGACTGGAAGCTTTGTGCCTGTGAAAATACCGTATCATAATCTACACCAGCAGATCAATGAACTGTTGGACAGAACCACTCAAAATCACCTCCTTGCCCATTACCATGCTTTCTGGTCTCGCAAGCACAAATTACCCATCAACCTCCTTGACCTAGTTTCAGGAACACTGCCATAAAGAGCACCTGTCAGAGTGATGCATATACAAGCCCAGTGCAATGACAAATAGGAAGCAATAGCAGCTATCACACGGAATAACAATTTAGCTACAAATCTGGCACAGTATCTGGCTGGTTTGATTTCCCACTGCAAAATGTCAAAATTGCTACTGGATAGGACATTATCACGCCAAATCTTCATGATTCGCCATAGGACAAATTGCTAGGGAGGTGTGTGACTGCAGGAATACCCTCCAGTCCTTTCAACACCTGACACCAGATTATTTTCTCCAAGTAAAGCCTGCATAAGACAGCATGGAGGAAATACTCCCTCCTCGCTTACCAGATCAACTTCTAGAGTCCAATTCACAGACTGACATCCTAAGGGTACTCACCACTGTGGTCCTTAGTATTTCCTGTCTGTTAAAAAATAGAGCTTAATTAAAAGCATATATGCTTCCAAATTGTAATTAGTCATATGTGAAATCTCCGGTGATGGAATGTTTGGCTTAGATTTTATGCTTATCTACTGGTACTAGATTAAAGGGACAAACTAGAAGATTTTCCTATTTGACATTTAGTTTTGGCGTTAGTAAAGCTATGCAAGGAAAAAGATAGTCAGGAAATTAATTGGCTATGTCCATTACCATGGAGCCCTGAAGTTATCACTATAGAAACTATTATGGGGAATCTGCCACAGTGATAACAGGCTTGTGCATTGCCATCACTTTATAGATCGCCAAGGCACAGGCCAGGGGATGGAGCTAAGAGAGATGAATGAGCTACTCATGCACAGTACTGAATGAACTCTCACATACTCATTTGTGGGTTTAGCAACATGGAAATTAAAGTCCATAATAAAGGCTTCCATTTCCTTTAATGAATTACTGACTTAAGTTCAAGGGGATCTTCTGAAGTCAGAGTGGTTCTATCTATGGTGACAATTTAATCCACTCTTGAACTCAAATGAGCACTGTAAAGTGGCTTACATCCTCCCATGCAAAAGGAGGCATAATGCTCAAACCCTCAGTCTTCAGGAATATCAGAGCCTATATGACAAATGTCCCAGGCTGCAAATAGAGAGAAGTAACATCCAGGACTGCTGCCTGGGGAAAGAATATCCCCTGATCATGTTGAACCTACGAAAAGGTGGGGCATTCTGTATTTACAGAGAAATTACTGCCACAATTCCTACCTTGTTCTGGCCAACATTTTCAAGTGAAAAACTGCTTTGCTGGTAGAGATTTTCCAGAAGGCTGATTATTGGTTTCATTCTGTTTCTCCTTCTGGAATGGAAGATCTGTCTTGGGAAGGGGGAGCAAAAGGACAGGCAGTAACAGCCAGAGCTGCGGAAGTCTCTCTAGGTTACCAGTCCAAAGGATGAAGGGACATCACATCACAGGGACTTATATTTGGAATGCGCTTATATAAGCTTCAGAGCCCACAAGAAATACATCCATACATCAGCAGAATTACCTAATTCCCTCCCTAGTCATAGAGAACTCAGTACTGCACCATCCAATTTCTCATATGCAGTGAGTGAAAATGGTGCCAAACCCACAAATTCTTAGTAACTGATTGTAAATTCCGCAGAAATTTGTCTAAAGGCTTGGCATTTTAATTTATACATTTTGGCATGTCTCTATTTCAGTTTATTGAAAACACAGAACAGTAAAACAGGTTGTTAACACTAGAACACCATTCTTTAGATGTGGCACATGCAGGATGTGAATTAATGCTAAGGAATAATATTCCTATGAATTATCAACAGAGCAAGTGCCACAGTGAACATGCAACACACACTAAAACTTCTAATGCTTCCATCAAAGTTTCTAGGGATGGGTGATGATTACCAGCTTCCAAAGTGCACATGGAAATATTAGTGGCTGAAGTTTCCAAAAGCATCTGCCTGAACAAGGAACAACTTTTACCATGATATCCAATTTTCACTGTTATGCCAATGTAAATGAGATTTTAAAAATCTATTCCTAAATCTATTGTCAGGTCAGAATGCGAGATATATATGAAAGCCTTATGGACACTGCAGCATTTCTTAAACGATTTTTTACGTTTTAGTCATGAATATGCAGAATGAGCTGAACACTTTCATCTGGTGTCCAGTAGATGGTGGTATAAGCTAAAATACTAGAATATTTGGTAAAAAGATGGCAACAGTGATTAAATTACAGCTTTTGTTTTTAATAAGACTTTAGACTTTTTATCTGGTACTGGGATTCTTTCTACTTTGTTTTGCTTATTCCAACTGCTGTCTTTGTTTACTTTTTTTTTTAAGTCGGAGAGAAAGGTGAATTTTATTGTCTTCATTCAAAACCAGATTTTCATATCCTTTGATATCATATTCTATGTTGCAATTTTACTGAATTAAAGGCCTTTATTTTTTTTAACCACTCTTTATCCTTCCTCTTGTTACTTACAAAAATGAATGCAGAAATAATAACAAAAAAGGAGCAATACCACTGTTAGCTTGATTCACCCAGAGTTATGCATTAGCAGGATGCTCAGACTATAGCAGCATTGCCACTGCCTTAGCACAGGCCAAAAAACCCAACAACAGAAGGACTTTTCTGTGGGTATTTGCTCCATAGCGTTATACGCTGTAGTTCATAAATCACTCCTGATCCAACACTAGGAAATGGTGAAAGAAACAAAAATAATGTATAGTTCTTCATTTCAGACTATTAGCAATTGGAAAGCAACTGATAGATTGGGTGAGACTGGAGCAACAGCAATGCTCAGTCAACACCCAGCCCAGCAGCTCCCTATTAGGTAAAGGGCACAAATAATCCCTTAAGTTTTTCCCAGTATTAAGGTAAAATTGGCTCTTGAATTAAATAACTGCTGCCTAGGTGGATAGAGGCGAGATGTTAAGTAGAGATAAAATGAGCTTTCAGAACCTACCACCATTACTCAGAGTATCTATCAGAAAGCAACAGAATGGTCTAACAACTGAAGGGCACCTCTGCACTCTCCTATTACTCGGTGGCAGAATAGGAACAGTAACAAAACCCATCCATTTTCTCAAAGTGAAGATTGTACTAAAGCTTAACCATACAGCGTATTGCAGCAAAAAGGTAATATGAACAAGCACTAAAAACCTTGGCCCTTTCATCAGGGCAAGACACTGTGCAACTACAGAAGTGCCCACTCCAACAGTATTTAGTTCGAGATTTCTGAACACCCAAGATCTCCAAAGTTTCAAGCAGCTCCACTTCCTCTTTCCACAGAATTACCTACAAAAATTAGTTACAACAATGGAAGTTTCAGAGTCAGACTTACAGTACGCAATTCACTTCCATGAGAAAGGTAATGATTGCAGAATTATTCAAATTCTGATTCAAAGTCTTTACTTGATTATGTCTATATATGACACACGCGCATAAACATAAATAAGCATCCCTAAAGGCGAGGCTGTTCACATAATAATCTCACAGGAGTATTTATAATGATTTTCAGTATATAAAATTTGAACACGGACCATCACTGGGGTTGTTCTCAGATGGTTCATGCTAGGAAGTTGATGCACACACGTTTCAAGGTTGCCCTAGGGATGCAGTCCCACTTTCATTGTCTTTAAACAGATACTTGCACAATTAGAAAATTTGAGTTTGAATGTTGTGGTCTTCATTAAGAAGCTCAGTTTCACAGTCTCTGTCATCTGGATCTAATAGGCAGCAAACGATATGGAAGGTACAGGCAAGTTATCAGGAAATGAGCTAGATGAAGTATCAAAATCCACAGACTGGTCTCAATGGTACTGTGCTGAACACCAATCCTACTGATATAGCACCAATCCTACTGATATAGCACCAAACCACAGATACCACCAAGGTAATCTGACAGACAACTGACAGCTAAAGAGAAGTATGACTATCAATTTTTAATTGGAAAACTAACAATGGGAACACTTTTCCCAAATTGCTTCTCTTTTCAGGGCTGAGCTCTAGGCATTACTACTATACAAACATGCAATAAAAACATGAAAGGAAAGGTATGTCCATTTGGAAGAGACCGAATCAGTGATATTTAGTCAGTTTTTCCAAACACCCCCATTTACCAGTATATACATGCAAATGAATGCAAGTCTGCATTTCTGTTCCCATTAACAGCCTTGAAAGAAATAATTATGATGTTAATGCTCATAAAGAAGAATTATGGTGGATTTTTTTTTCCATAGATCTAAGGGAAATTTGTATGATGAATTTTAACAATGAAGTATCATACAAATAAAAAAAACCAACAACAACCAACCAAACCAACAAAAAAAACCCCACAACCCCACCACCACCGCCACAACAATACCCCACCAAACCATGCACTGGGAAAAACTGTAAAAAACAGTGAGGGAGAAAGAAAGATCATCATCAAAGAAAACACTGAACTCACTAAAAATGCTCAGCTAACAATTAATAAAGAGTGGAATAACAAAGCAGAAGGGTTTTAAAGTATTTTCAAGCTGGGAAATATTTATCACTCCTAGTTCATATGTTCAATTACATAAAACAAAATAGGTATGTTAGACTTTCTACAGCGTGGAATTCTTCCTCTGAAGTCCATGAGGGAAAATGATCCATTGAGTATTTAAAGTTAACAAAACCCTACAACTTTCTGATGAAAATACTTGACAGGGAACTAGACAAGGTTATTATCGGTAATCATCTTCTTCCATCCCTGAAGGTTGACTCCATACTTTTTTGACTCTAACAAAAATCACAGATATTCACTCTGTATAACTGTTAGTAATGAGATATCCTCAAAGCAAGTTACTGAGTAATAGCATAATTAAATTATTTAATGTTTATTTTTAAATTATTTTAAAAATAGAGATGGAACAGGTTAGTCTAAGCCATTCTTACAAAAGTTAAATGTTGCAAGTTTTGTGCCCAAATTAGGTTTGCAAAGAAAGATTTACCTTCCAGGCCCTTCCTCAGCTCTTACTTGGGTATTTAGACTGTTACTGCATTTCAACGCTTACACCTTTCTATACAGTTTCAACAACAGCAACACTTTGTTACTTAATAAAAAGAAATACTGCAACTGCCATAGGACAGAAGCTATCTTGCTAAGATCCAAAAAGAAACCCGTCTTTATCTGGCTTCATGCATCTTCCATGTCAGAAGTGAAAAGGTACCATCCCTCTGTATCATGTGCCACAGGGACAGCTATTCCGGTGGGAATGTTGGCAGGGAAAGGCGGAGAGGGAGCAGGGTGATGCAAAGAGCGTTTGACACGTAGAGGTGCATGAACTACAGCCCACCTTGAGTGGTGGTGGACACACAGAAGGCCAAAAATACAGGAGTGAAAGCTAGTGAAGTAGCAAGGAGAGGCCCAAATCCGCCTTTGTTTCTCTGATAAAGCTATGCTAGAGACACTAACTGAAACTGGCACAATACTACTAAATGCATGTGCTTTTTCAAAATGCAAGTCCTTGTAACAAATAAAGTAATGGAATAATTTATCCAGTAGCAACAGCTGCTGCATAACAGAAATACTAAAAAAGTATCTTTAATTGAGATGCGTGTGTCTGTGTTAACGTATGCACACACACACACGGATGTCTACACTTCATTTTGCTGCTTTGCCACTGGAAAAAACAGTTGGGTTTTGTTCTGTTTGTTTTGGGTTTTTTTTTGTTCCCCTCCCCCCTCTTTTTTTTTTTCATCTAGGGTAGCTCTGCCAAAACATGTCTCCCAAAATGAAACAGTGTGAATATTTGTTACCTATAAAACCTTCCCAGGGAAGTCCCAAACCACTGAAGTTATCAAAAAGATTTCAAATATGTAATGCTATTTGTCAGTCTCTTCTTCAGTTTTAAAGCTCTATAGTACTCGGTTTTACTTCTTCTTGACCTGAAATCAAAAGTGTTTGCCTCGTTATATTTTGAGCAAGTAAGCCACGTTATTTTACTCTTAAAACAACCAGATTCCTATCTTCAGTAAATGACCAACCTAATATTTCTCCCAGTTGAAAAAAATATAATCTTTGTCTTTTCTAACGCTGCAGCTGTTAAACTCTGCCATTCCCATTTCATTTTACAGGGGAGTTTCTTTCCCTCCACCCCCACTGGATGATGCTCTTTGCCCAGGTCAAGCTGCATGCTCTGCTGCATCTATACGAGTGCCAACAGAAGTGCATCATCTGTCAACTTTACTTAAATGCTGATAGTTTACTATCCCTTAATGTTTTGATGCAAGGGCTACAGTGAAGTAAAAGGTGGCTACAGCTCCTTGTAATATTCCAGCAATCCTCTTCTCCTGAGTAACTGCTGCAATTTTCTTTCTCTTTTTCTTTTGTTAGTTATACAATAATCACAACAACCACTTTTCACCATTAATTCAAGTGGTACAATACAGTTTCTGGATAGAGAATGCACAATTCATTTTAAATGGCAATATTTCCATTTGACTACTTTAGAGTGAAAAAAACATTTCTAATCTTTAGAAGCTACCTACTGGAAAGGATTACAAAAATTGCTAACATAAAGGAATAGAGAAAACAGAGGTGATAACTATTTGAAATGAGGTAGCATGAAGATAGTGCCCCTCAGACATCCAGTGAACAGTTTTTAGTACACAACTGAATTTAATACTGCATATATATAATAAGTAAAATAATACAGAAAATATATAGTGCTGTGTTAAATGCAGCATTTAAATTTGAAACCACTGAAAAAGAACTCCTCCAAAAGGCAACTAGGAGAACTGGGTATTCCAAATGGAATAGTCAGTCACACCTTTTCTTAACCAGAATAAAATTGATTATTAAAATGTTATTTGAGTTTTCACTTGACTTTACCTTTCAATCTTGAATATGCTTTATGTTCATTAAATGGCTTTTATTTTTGGGCATTTTACTGAATCCTCAACACCAAAGCCTGCAAAGAAAGCAAGAATTATCTTCAATTAAGGTAATTCTTAAGAAGACCCAGGAGGTAGTTGGTGTATGATCTCAGAAAGGAGGAGGCGTCAGCCTCCTTTGTGGATTTTTGACTCATTGGAACCGACCATGAGGGTAGAAAGATGACTAATCCTTGGAACTAGACAGAGAACTCTTGGGACAGAAGGGGGGATCATTGCCATGTGAGAATCAAGCCACTGCATTTTGGGTAAAATAATTCACCACGCAATATGGTTAGGCTAAATGCCTCCATGATGCAAGTCAGAGATGGCCTCTGACTACATCTGCAGTCTGGATCACTACCAAAACTCCATCTGTTTCTGCTTGTATTACAATAGTCTTGATCAGAATGAAAATGCAATTCAGGATGATATAAAAGCTTCAAAATAATTAAAACCTGCTTACTGAATAGTTTGTTTTGGTTTTTTTTTTTGAAAGAAGATACATAGTTTCTGAGACAAAGTAGCATGCTTTTAACAAGCTTAAACATAATCAGCAGGAGTTAAAGTACTGGCCTTGCACTTCGGAGCTGTTGCCCAGAGTACCAGCTGTAGGGTACTAATCAGAACTAGTAACCACATAGAAATGCAGGTCCAGAGTCAGTGCCATGATGCACATGGTCATATGGGATTCCATAATAAAACATGAGCGGGAATACCCGATCAGAACACAGCATCTAGGCCAAGCAGCAAGTGAGTCATCCTCGTGGTACAAGCCAGTCTGCTTCACTGATCCTTGTGTTTATTGTGCCAGCAAGTTAGAACAGATCTGTGTTAATGCAACCTGCAGCTGCAGGGTGGAAACAGGCATCTCATGCAATGCTGTCAAATTTTACAATCTCACCAGCCAGCCTTCTACCTGTAGGAATCTCGTACATTCCAGTGGTGGCAGTATATTCCATAAAATCATCACAAAATGTTAGAGACCTATGAAAATTAATGTAGATATAGGCTGGGTATGAATTGTTATCATAGTAGTTGTCTAATTCCAAATCTCATCTAGCTCCTATACTGCAGACAATCTACGGATACAGAAAAGAAATAGAGCAATGATTACACTACATCGATTCAGCAGCCATTGTATTTGAGCCCAGTGGAAGACTGGAAGAGGCTGGAGGATAAAGCTGTTCTGGATTTCCAGTATTCTTACATTTTTATAATTAAGTACATTATTCTAAATTCAGCCTTGTTGTTAGATTAGTTTCTTTCATGTGACCTAGTTATGTATAAACAGAGAAGGAATTTAAATGATGATGAATACTGACTTACCCTTTAGTTTGACCAGGAAGGTAGCTGAAAACTAATTTAAAATACTTTATTTCAAAGTAACATATTTTAGTGATAATTTCTTGCATCCGAAAAGTACATAAGGTATCATGGAGGTCTACATGAGCTGGCTATAAAGTTGCAGTTTTCACAGAGAATATATGTACATTTCTATATATTGCATGAAAAGCTCCAGAATGCATGATTTGAAGTTTTACATTATTCACACAGAGTAAATAACGTTAAACATGCAAAACTCTACAATCTAATCAAGAAAATCCACAAAAACAGGTGTTTAATGCTTAGAAATAAATAAAATTAAGAGAAACTAATCACTATTTCTGATCTGCATTATAATTTCGTTTTCTTATTTAAACCTCCTTCTACAGCTAAACAGTCATAAGTATTTCTGGTATTTAGTTATTTTTCATTAGCATACTTGAAGAGCTGAGATTTGTTTTGATTTGTACATTAGCACAATTTTACAGTTCTATCTTTCAGTATTTCTCATGGTACCAAAGTAGACAGATTCAAGATGGAAGCTCTTTTAGCTGCTGTCAGTCATTGGCACCAGTTAATTTGTTTTTATAGTACCTTTCTCATTAGAAGCTTTTTACAACTCCCATTCAAGTTACAGAATCTAGCTAATAGTGCTCATCAAAAGGTACTATGCTGTACATTGTATTACAGGTATTTTACAAAATAACTCTAATCTTATGTAAATCTAAGTTCTAGTTGATTATAAGCCCTTCACAAAGATAAATTACTGTAAACCAATCTTCTGCAAATGAAAATGATTGCAAAGCCAATTTTATGCATACTACATATTCTACCACTGACTCTTACAGTCTAAAAGAAAAGAATTTGTTCTTTCCCATTAAAATATAATTGAAAACATACGGCATTCTTTCCCAGTTAATTTACACAGGGCAACTAATGAAAGTACTGCAGTGTAACTGGGCTTCAGTTGGAACTAATATCAGAACAGTAATGTCATCGCAGCATGCGTCTAATTAATCAGTTTTTAAACTAATTCTGAGGGCTTTTTAGTAAATGCCTGATTTAATAGTTTTAACATGCTTTGGTCAATATATGACTTGGATAAAAAGAGCAATTGTTTTTAAACATTATAACAAAGGCTCCCTCCGGAAATGTATCCACCCAGTCATTTTGAGATGCTTTTCAAAAACAGCTCTCTGTTTTTCTGAAGGACCTAACTACAGGTCAACTGCAGCAAAGCCTGCAACAGGATTTGAAGAGGCTGGCCAGATCTCGAGGTCTACATGGTACTCTCAGAGTATAGGCAAAATGATTCCTGAGGTTTCTCTCAGCCCTATGTTTCTACGGTTATACAACCCCTATGTTTCCACTTTCATTTTCAGAAAAGCACCTATCATAAACCGGATTTAATACAGCAGGTCCACAATAGTTAGATGCTAAATAAGGTTACTTGTTAATTACACGAAAGTGTGACTTGTTAGGACATGTCTGTTTTAAAAACATGTTAAAAAATAATTACATAAGGAAATGACATTTCACTTTATGAATCTGTTTCTATAGAAGTGAGACTGCTATAAAGTAATGGATGTTGCAGTTCTTTGGAAGCGCCCTTAAGGGGATTACTGCTTGTCCTTATTCTGTGAAGAACTTGATTGTGCTTTAGCTTTATGCAGTAACTTCATGTTTTCAGTTGAAAACCCCTGGTGATACCATAACTCACTCTCGCTTGGAGATAACAACCATGTTTAACAGAGGAAACTTTGTGTTTCCTGGTCAGTATATATCTTGCTCTCATGTGCAGATTTACACATGGCTCAAGTGACAATTAATCAGTGGAATGAAGCTTTATCTCAATGTAGTAACTTCTCTGATGTACACATTTACCGTGCATACAAACTCCTCAGTTCACTACATCTTTTTCTGAAAGTTTTCTGAAAGTCTAGCAATAGGAATAGCTACAAAATAAAATGTTTACAGTAGTGTCTGAATGTATCATCCCTTTCCCTCAAGAAAATAAACTGGTATCTGATGTCTATTTAGATTTTTCCTTGAGATGGAGTGTTCTCTAATTATTTAAATGTGTATTTTATTAGCAAGTCATAAACAGAGATTGGCTTATTCCAGCCAATTTCTGCTAGAATGGTGTGTAGCAGCAATCCTAGCTACCTTAAACACCAGGAAATTGATATTAGAGTTTTCAATAACCTGGAACAGTCAGAGTCTTAAATGCCTACACACATTACTATTCCTGTTCCATTCATCATGCCTCTGCACCAGTTGCTTCCTCCGAGTATGTTCTTGTAAATGAGTGTTTCAGTGCTTCCCCGTTTTATTAATAAATTTCCAATTATCTTGCAAGTCTGTATAGAGGACAGGATTTCCCTGCTGTCTCTTTTTGGAATTCTGAGGCAAAAAACCCAGATAAAAATTCTTTAAAATAGCTTAAACCTTGTTTTGCACAGTTGTATAATAATTGCTATAGTATCAGGGCCATTGGCATCATGACAACAGTAGAAGATCTTTGGTATTTACCTACAAGGCCGCAGAACTATGTACTCAGTAAGTAGATAACATGCTTGTTCACATTTACCTCTAATCAAGTTAGATCAACTCACCACAGTGAAAAAATGAGTTTAAACTTTATACGCAGAACTTGCATATGAGATGCAGTTGGCATGTGAGCACCTTCCTGGGAGCCCACTTAGCTCTTTACATTGAATGTGTCAGAGTTTGATGTTAATTTCAGTAAAATTTACCAAACAACTGACTTAACCAGACATGCAGTCAGTTAATAAGAGATATAATCATGAAATGCTTAAGATGAGCCTATTTCACATTCAGTAGGCAATCCAGAATATAATTTCTAATTTGCTTAGATCTCAAACTAGTTATCTTTAGGAAGTACTATAAAGAAATCATTATACTACTTTCTGAGCTATTATGGTTTCTCTCTGAGTACACACTGATTCTCTATACAGACAGTGAAAACTACAGCCAATTTGAAACTGTTGAACTTTTGAAGTACCTCTGGTAATTGCATAACAACTAAAAAATAAAAAAAGATTCACAAAATACTCTTTGGTTCTAGCAGTACATTTTCTTCCCACTCTCTCAGCAGTAAATCACACAACAGCAATCCCTTTTCAAATGATTCCCTTGCCTATCCTTTTCCCTTTCTTGGGAACCAGTGATAAATCCCTGAAGCACAACACAGGGACTATGCAGCAGAATCCTTTTAACAACCCCTTCAGGGAGATTTAGCAAAGACAGACAGCTGTAGATTGCTACACTGGGGTTGGAGGAAGCAAAAAACTCAGCCTCTACTGCAAATCTAAGATGAAGTTCAAGGCTGTTGGAAGCCCTAAATGAAGTGAATGGGGAAAGTCAGGAATCCCAGAGAGCAAAGCACCAGATCAGATTATTCCCTGATCATGTTTTCAATGCTGCCTGTGTAACCATAGCGAACCAATGCCTCTTGGAAACCATAAGCTCAGGGAAAGAAATAATCTTTCTGAAGTAGACGTAAAAGCCCATTCTGAACCACAGTTTTGCTAGAGATAGGAACAGCTATTTCTGCTGGATATGAAAGTTTCTTGTACCTATATCTTTTGCATGATGCCTTTGAAAAATGACTATAAATAGGCAAAACCTTCTTTTCTGAGAACGTATTTTCCCTGATGTTTAGTCAGTGAATCTTTCAATTATCAAACAACTTACTTCCTGACTAAAACATGCCTTTCCTCCACATTTTGTAACACTTGCATTATATGCACAGGGCTTCTGTCTGAGAATAAAATCCATGTTAAAGGTTCTTGTGACCTTTTAAAATTGCTATAGAAATACTGGCTTGTGCTTCTTTCTCTCTGTTTCCTATAATACACTACTCATTCCTAGTACTTTTTACTGTCAATTATGTGATGAAATTAGAAAAATAAAACCCTAATTGTGGAGTGAAAGTTGATGCAACTATAGCACTCTGCAAATAACCACAGCTACTTGGACTCTATTCACGCAGCAGAATACATTGTGCTGTGCTCTATGCATGCGGGAACACACCACAATACTTGCTGATTGTGGTATAATTGACATGAGCCTTCCCCACACTCCACATTCTCCAGTTAACATTTGAATTTTATATCACATAAAATAGAACATGAGTGCATTATGCATGTATAAAAGCAACTCAAATAATAGCAGTTGTTACAACTGTATATCCCTCAGCACATTAAAATATTCCCCAGCAAGAAATATGCTGCGATGGCTTTTGTAATGAAGACTATTTCCTCCTCCTTTCTCAACTGTCTTAATTATTGTAGAATCTGAAATTAACTGCAGGAAATGTACATGCTTACAATTTACTTCACAAAATATTTTTATTATCAAAAAAAGCAAGCAAAGGCTGAACTTGAGTAGGATAATATGACAAGATGAGTACCTCAGAGGATTTCTTAAAAATGACTTCTCACAAATTTTGATTTCTATGAACTGTAGATTTCTTAAATTTAATAGTTCAAATAAATAGCTGATATACTTGGTAAATAAAGTTTTATATGACTCACATCATAAACTCTTCAGCACAGGATGTTTTGACTGTATTGTGCTTAAAGAAAGGACTTGTTCCATGGATATGATATAGAGTAAGACTGTTAGTGAGTAAAATCTCTTAAAATACTTCAAGAAATAAAGCATCAAAAATTCTATTATAAATCGTAAAAATATCTCTTTATTCTATGGTCTTTTGAAAACAGGAACAGGAGGAAATTGCAAGCCATGGTGTGTTCCAATTTACAAATGAAACTTCATGCCACAGAGCAGGCAGCTATCGGTGACAATGCAGATACAACGGGATGAGCATATAAGCAGTAACACATAGTGAAGTGTCAGCTCAAATAAAAACACAGATCTTTTTTTTTTCCCATTCAGTAAACAAAGAACACTTACAAAGGGCAGCATTAACGCAGAGGTAGAAGAATGTCTACCCTTAATGGTGCTGTCAGAAGAAAGGGAGAGGGGACTGATTAAAATCTAAACATCAGGAATCCAGACATTCCCAGGACATGCAACAATTTGTAACAACTAGAAGAAAAGAATATTGAAGGAGAAAATAAGTCAGACCTGTCAGATAAAGTCAGTGAGTTCACGATTCATCAATGCTTCACTGTTAGCCCAAAGGTCAAATATGCAAGAAAAGATATTGGAACACTTTATATTCTAGCAAAATGCTAAACACACATTCAGAAAACCATTAAACTTAAAAGCCATAAATTAAAGCAAGATATCACAGCCTCCTTACATTTTATTGCCTGACTGCACTGTGACCAAAGGCAGAAGGCTTTTTCATTTTTATTTTTTTTTCTAAATTGACTATGAAAACCAGTCTGTAGCTCTTAGAGGCATCTGGTGTCCAAATACACTCATTTTGACTTTTGCATTTTGACTCACTGCATTTTGACTTTTGCATGAGATGATTACCATTTGAAGAGCCTTCCTGCTCCCCACCATCAAGAATATAAAATTCCTTTATCATTTTCTCTCAGGCTTTTGAAATAATTTCTAATTTATGAAAGGTTAAGGGTTTACTCCTCAAACTGCAATATGCAGAAGACATCACCCTGGTAAGAACCCAATAGCCAATACCAATTTATGCTATCTTGTAATCATGCCATTAAAAAAGGTAAGCGAGATCCTGGCATTTGACTTGGTAACTTTATTGGAACATTGTAGTTTGTCATTCTGATGCAGACCAAATTACCCTGTTAGTGAGTGAAAGGGTTACAGTGAATTTCCAGCTGGTTGGCGAGAGCCTTATGACTACTAGAGGCAGAAGACAGCATTTGGCCCTGTGGCAAATACATACGTACATATACATTACCTTACAGATACTGTAGTGTTTATAAGTGAATTGAGACACAAACTGCAGCAGTATCTGGTGCCTCTGGACATAGGAAATTTTAAGTTATAGAAGTAATTGGCCAAGCATATACGCATTTAAATGTAAGAATTTATGACTAGAAAATGATAAATTAACTCAATATAACCACTCAAAGCAGTTTCTCTTTTCTAATCTTAAGTAGATGCACACTCTACATAGCTGAATAATGTGAAGTTACAGAACTATGAATTATATTATTGTGATTGGATAAGACAGAAAAAGAAAACTAACCAGACGACAACACAACAAAGCTCGCTTCTCAATGTTTATGAAGAAAAATAAATGATGACTTATATGAGGTAGTTCAGATCTCTGCTACCTAACAGTCCAGACATTAAGCATTTTAATGTTAAGGGTATCTAGAGATCTAAAAATCCTTTCAAATAACTCCAGAAGTAATTTAGGTCATTAGTGATGTTTAGTGGCTGGCAAGTGTGGAAACCAGTAGTCAAAAATAATTTTGCATTTAAGTAAACAACATTTTTGGTGGATATTAGCACCTGACCGCTAGCTTGATGGGAATTCTTTTGGTTTTATTTACTTACACTGAGAGAATACTTCAGGTTGGAAGAGGTCCTGTACTCACTTAAGGCAGGTATGATTTCAGTTAGACCCAAAGTTAGACCATGTTTTTCAGGGGTACAAACAGCTGAGTTTTCAAAATCTCCAGGGATATAGATACATCCGGGCAGGATGGGGAGAAGAATCGAAAGAATGTAAACGGGTTGAGATAAGAACAGCTGAATAACTAAAGTATAATACTACTACTACCAACAATAACAATGATAAGGGAAACAAGGGAAGACAATATAAAACAAGGGAAAAGGAAAAAAAACCCCAAACAATAAACACAAGCGATGCACAACACAATTGCTCATCACCCGCTGACCGATATCCAGCCCGACCTGAGCAGCGATTGGTCCCTTCTGCGTTAACTCTCCCCTGTTTATATACTGGGCATGACATGCTGTGGTATGGAATACCCCTTTGGCTAGTTTGGGTCAGGTGTCCTGTCTCTGCACTCTCCTGGCTTCCTCTGCCCCTCCTCGCTGGCAGAGCATGAGAGACTGAAAAGTCCTTGATCACATCAGTGTGTTATCAACACTGTTCTCAAATTAAAGCCAAAACACGGCACTGCACCAGCTACTAGGAAGAAAATTAGCTCTATCCCAGCTGAAACCAGGACAGTAAACTTCAAGTAATATTGCTTGACAGCTACATGAAGAGCATAGCTATACGCATTCCCACTGGTTATATGTGAACCCACGCAGAGATCAAACTACCATATGTACAAAGTCTTCACCCCACTACATAAAAAACTTTTAATCTTCTGCTGTGATCACAGCTAATAATGCCATTCGTTTTGGTTTCATCATAAAATCAGGTGGCATCCAGATGAGGCATGATCAAACACAAAGAAACATTGGTTTAATTGGGACACAGGCTCATGTGTGTAGCCTCAAAATCATAATAATCACATGTTTAAGAAGATTTGAATAATATTGGGTTGCAGAATTTAGCTGTAGGCTATGATCTCATAGATAATTACTCATAATGGAACTCTTAATACAAATTCCGTGTAGTTCTGTTCTTTTGGTGCAATTTAAAATGCACTGCAAATGAATTAGTACATTTAAGCACACATGGCAAAAATTGCACATTTCATTCCTAATGTGCAATGTAATCCCTTTCTTGTGGCCAAAAGAATTGGCCAGATATAGGGTAATAAAGACAAACAGTTCCCCAACTACTATTCACAAATAACTAATCATACATTTGTTTCTTTTTCAGAATTATGAACAACAGCAATGCTTACATCATCTGTTGCAATAAAAGTTTATACAAAACCTTAGTTATTTCTATCATTTTCAACATACCTTCATATTAAAATGAAGATCTGAATTCAGTTCTTATTTGCTGAAAAAGTCCTATGATAGGATTGCTTCAAAGAGAATTTTTTTTTAATTGAAAAAACAGAAGTTGCTGAAATTTTGTGAAGCTGGTAATGAACTCCCATATTTTTTACGTGTTTATTTGCTATCTAATATAGAATAGGCTCCTTCCCTAGAGGTTTCATTGAGAACAACCAACACCCTTGACCACAACAACCACAGCTCAGCTCACACTGTTTTGCGACTGGATACACACAAGCTGAAGTTTAAATCGACCTAAATCACATTTATTTTATATATTTTTTTATATATATATATATAAATAAAACCTATTAAAACCAATTTTACTCTAAAATGAGCAGTGCTATGTTTATATCGAACATTAAAAGAGGTTTTTCCAAAACTGAGTATACTAAAAAAGTGCAAGGGGGTTATACGGTTTCCAGAGGTCCCTTCCAACCCTAACACTTCTTTGATTCTGTGACTGCTTACCACTTTATTCCACTTTAATGGTAGAGCACCACAAAAACTAAATTAGGCCCCTGCAAAAAGATGAGAGTATTCTAGCAAAGAAGCAGATCCATTCAGGGCTGAAACTCAAAACCTCTGGTTTATTTTTAGCCCTTTTGTAGATAGACTTGTGGGACTGTATTCTTTCCAGGCTCAAGTAAACAGCTACTGTGTCCTCTGAATTTCACAAAGGAACAGGAGCAGTTGTCTTCTTGTAGCTGCCACACGGAGGGCACTAAGATGATACTTTTACTCAGTTTTGGACCAAGATAAACTACCATTCAGTTATTCACCTCTTAAAATAGCTCTTCCAATGGTGTTACACATTTTTAGCCATATTCTCATGAATAGCAACACTGTAATTACATATAAGAATTCACTGAAGTAAACATCTAATTTCTGAAGTGTCAGACAACAGGCAGCATCATGCAGACTACAGCTCCACATTTTAGTAGTAATCAATTCAACTAACAATAGAGCTGATTGACAGGAAGCTCTGTGCTATTAAAAGCCAAACATAACAAAACCCAGATTTTGTCTAAGCAATGAAAAATGTTTGGACCATCTACAGTCTCTACTCATGTTGTCTTCCTGCAGCAAAAACTGGAACACAGCTGAAAGCTGAAGCAGGTTTATTGCACCATCTTTGATTAACCTCCAAATCTGAACTGTTGCACAAAGAAGAGTAATCACTGCCCAATTTCTACACCACGTTTTTTGTGAGGTAATATTCATGGGTCCAGGAGAAACTGCAAAGGAACCTCCACATACAGACTTCTTACTTTGTTAATACTGGGTAATAATTACTATTAGCTTGATTTCTAGAGTTAAGAAGCTGGCTGTAATCATCACCTAGGATGTGAAACTGTGAGAACAGTAGCAAGAACAGCTGCTAATTGTTACTACCTCCATAAATGCTATCCTTTAAATAATACCTGTGGTTTGTTGTGATTCTGGTAAACAAAGGCTAGAAAACAGCAAACAGACAAACTGCTATGGAAACACAGTTAAATGAAACCACAAACTCCTTTTCAATCTGAGTTCTGAGGTATGTTTTTCTCTATTCACTATGTATTTACACACTGAGAAGTAAACCAAACAAAATCTACTACACCAGTGTGAGGATCAGCTATAGAAAAACAATTGTAATAACCTGTAACTACTGTCTTTTCCTCTTGACCTTAAAGGTTCACTGCCATTTCTCCATGCAGCAAGAATAACCTGAGACATTCCATCTTTCTATGACATGATGAATGAGCTTTGATTAGAAGTAGCTAAAAGAAGAAAAGCTACTAATGTGTTTTATACAGTCACCGATCAGTTCCTGACATGTAATATTTCATTTGCTTTAGGACATTAAGAAATGTTGTGTACCTAAAAACAACAGCTTGTATGATAGTGTATCTATCATTACATATATCATAAAACCAAGAAGGACATAAATTTGTTTCTGCCTGTTAAAGTCTAATTACCTGTAAAATCATTACTTGGCACTTTAACAAATCGACACAATCAACTTAATGATCCTTAACATATTAAAATTTGTAATGTGTTCCTGCCTGCTGCCTGTCCAAACCACAGTGAATGTTTGCTGGTTCAGATGACATCATAGCAAGGGTCAGGTCTTAAATTTTTCCGCTAAGTACAAGTAATTGCAATTCTGTCACTTGCTATAGTACCTGCATTATCTCAGCAGCTCTATAGAGCTTGGGATGAAGCTACAGAGAGAACTTTGTAGCATTCTCTCTTTACAATTATACTAAACACTACTGTCCTGTGCAGTCCTCTTTCTTAATATCTGAAGTGAAATGTAACAATCATGTTCAGAATATGGCCTTCAGGTAATGCTATACATGACAGCATCATCCATAGTAGTTTACTATCAGTTTCTTTTAATACCCAAGTAAAGATATCCATCTTATAAAACTCACGTGATGTTAGACTGCATAGCTGCAAGAATATTCCTTCTGACCACCCACATTTAGTTCCTTACATTGATTTATTTGCTTTGCAGCATCTTCTAGCAGCCAAAAAAATATGACTAGACAGAGTTTATTTTTTCCCACTGAAATAAAAATTTTCTCCTCTGAAAATTACAGGTCCATGTGAGACCAAACCACCTTAGAATATATAAGCTGAAAATCTTATGAGTCGGCATACACTACTGTACCTACAAAATACTAACTTTCTACAACTGTTGATTCTCAAAAGCCCATGTTCAACGCCATTTTCAGCCATGAAAGACTACTTAAAAGTAAATGAAGTGACTTCAAACAGTTTTCTACTTCAAAGTCATGTAGCAATAAACTCATTAGATATTGAAGGAACGTAACTTTGCAGGTGTTCAGCTGTTAAGTACATGTGCCATCTCTTCTGAATTCCAAAAATTGTACAATGCCTTTAAGTAAGTTCTTAAAGCTTTCGTATTGCCTGGGAAAAAAATCCAAACCCAAAAATAGATAAACAGATGGTTTCTGTGAGAGATCAATATACAATTATCAGATGCTACTTCCCTGAAAAATAAGGCTTTTGTAAAGAATAGCCCTATCAGAAATATGTACTAAGAATGACTATTCTATGCTGGTATTAATTACACGTAAGCTACACTATACACTTGTACATCTCACCCTCCTTGACGTTATTATGTGATAGTTGACCACAGTCGGTCACATTCTCCCGTAATAGCTCTAGAGAACATTATGGTGCATAATATGTGAAACTATAGAGACAAACCATAATAAAAGATAAACAAAATATCAGAATACATTTTACTTAGCCTGTAACACGACAGATGTTTACTATGTAGACAGAGTAAACATCAAGGAGAGATTATGTGTAAATTTGCACATAGTAAGCAGTCATTCTCTCATTTTTCTATTAACTCTGTTTGAATAAGAATTACCCTGTAACAAGAAAAATAAACTAGGAAATTGAGGTTCATCACACATGTGTGCTCCCACCCAACAATTTGCTAACTGAACAGACTGAAGTTGTGTTAACAATGCCACTATAAAAAATGTTATATAGTACCATATGTGAAAAGGGATATGACAGTAAGATCTGAAATAGGCATAGATTAATACAAACAGTACCAGAACTATAAAGTTAAATATTGCAGCCTTTCTTGATAATTTGTACGCTTCCTTTTGTCAGGTCTTAGATAAACAGACACCGGATACCTCTTTCTCATTCCTGTTCAGAACAGAACATTTACATTTATAGCTCTGTGGATTATATTGCTCAAACCCATGTTTTCCTTAAGAAGAACTTAAGTTCCTCATTCACCCTGGGCCCAGATTCCCAAAGGGAAAAAAAAGAAAAATGCAGCGGTTTTTTGAGTGTTCCTTCTCTTTTCAGCAATAACATGCCACATGAGAGACCAGAACTGCAGGTGACAATTGCACAGAGTAAACAAGAGACAAAATGTTTTAACTGGCTCTCACCTACTTCAACATATACGTTGAATTGCTTCCAGAAGTGACAACTGCTCTTTGGAGTACCTTCACTGTGTTGAACTGTTTAATAGGAATTAGCAATATCTATTCAGGACTAATGCTGAAAATACCTTCAGGAAAACTAATTTCAAGCTGGTACCCACCTTCATTCTGAGCATCACACAAAAATTGTCTGCATTTCTTATCCTACCATAAATCTCTAATTAATCTGGAAAGATATACCTAAAGAAGCACCAGCATTTTATAGTTTTACAGTGTGAAATCACAGCAGTCTTTTATATGCTACATTTCAAAAGCACAACTTTTGTAGGCAAAGCACAGACCTTTATCCCAGGCTGTGCTGTAAGCAAGAGTTGTCTCAAATAGAAAGAGATAAATGATAGCAAATAAAGGAAAATCTACTAAAACATCCAGGTATCATGCATTCCAAGGCATCAATCCTCCCTTATGCACTATTACAGTTGGAAAGAGGAGAAGGAATAATGGTATGATCATGAATGCAATCACTTCGTTTAGTTTTACAGCTAGCAGAAAAGCTTCATTGAAATTACAGACTAGTACCAGAATGACTGTACAGAGCAGATAGACTGTGAAATTCTATTTATTTAGCTTTCACATTCCTTTTCAAGGGGTGTTGATTGCAGCTTTAAAAACAAGATTTGGATTCTCACAGTAGAGACCCTGCTTCTGCTCCCAACTGTATCTTAAATGAGATACTGCACTGAGTCACCATTTCAGAGAAGGAAACTGCTTTCTAAATCAGGATAGTGTAATTATTGCTGATAAACAAACATGTCTTTAAAAAAAAAGAATCTTTGAACATATTAGAAGATATATGCAGAGAACCAGGATTTTACTCCAGGGAGATTCCCTGTGGTAGTAATTACCAACATAAGGATTATGCAATTTAGTTATCCTTACTTAGCCCCCTTTCAAGAGCTATAAAGACATTCACAATATTTTTATTCTACTCACACACAGCTTAGAATTGTGATTTTTAGGTTACTTCAACTGTCCTCTTCCTCATATTTATAAAGAGCAACAGAAAAACACCCAACCTTTTTCATTTTCTTTTGCTTGTCTCTTGATAGTACTTCCTGAGTTTCTCCCATAGAAGAATTTTCTTTCAATTTCCATGACCATTGCCTGAATCTTATCTATTTCTAATATATATTTATGTTAAAAGATATAATTAAAACAAAAATCAATGGGAGACACTTAAGATCAAAATAGCTGCTTAATGAAGGCACCAGAAACCCCCCTTAACATTTCAAAAAGCTAAAAGCTGACAATACAGCATATAACCTTCTAAGGTTTCTGTGATCTTTGTTTAGTCATTTATAAATGAATGGGAGACAAAAATTCTGTTATATTAGCTTTAATAACTCAGTTTTAAAAACTATTGTAAAGCTATACATGCAACAATAATCTTCAAATTAGAAAAAGTGAGCATTTTGAAAGACTGTTTCAGACAGTAATTCTGGTATTAATCAATCCTTACACTGACATATCACCAATTTATCTTCTAATTAAAACAAGACAGTATCTTGATCAACAATCATAGGCAAAAACATCAATATAAGAGGGTCATTATGTGTTTAAATTTGTAACCTTTATAGTTTTTTATTTCTTCGTTATCTTCTCTATGATAAAAGCAAACTAACAGATTATACAGTTTAATCAAAATATTAATGTATTTTTTCCCTTTCCATGTAAACTATAATCCTACATCCATAACAGTGGAAATATCTCTACAAAATTTTACAGATAAGAAAATTACCTATTTACTAAATTCACCCTTAAAAGAACATCCCAGGACAAAAAAAAACCTGTGTGTTTGCATGCTTCCTATGCTGTAAACTCTTCCTAAAGGAAACTAAACTGGAAGATGCCCTTCTATTACTAACTACAGTATTCAGACTGGACTAGACACAGACCAAGGTAAAATAATCCTCAACCACGTATTAGGAGATTCACACTACCTGTTTTTCTCTACAGATCTGCTCCTGACAAAAATGTTCAAGCTGGTATATATAGCTAATAGAGTAGTTGAAGATGCTGTAGAATCCCCTTCATAAAGTTCAACTATAAATTACGGTAGCATTTTTCCCCCACTCTATTTTAGCAAAAGATCATGCTTATCAGTCAGCCAAACCACATTTATTAACGGCCAGTTTACTGCCAATTGTTTTTAAGCTAACATTTATACCTCATAAATCTCTTTCCTCCATTTTTACTAATTATCTTCGTTGTATTATGACAGGTAATAGGAGGGAATGATTTTTTGTCAGAACAGTTTTTCACATTTTGCTTTTTGTTCCCTATGTCTAGCAGTTCGCATTGTGTTTTAGGAATAATGATTTTTCACCAGTGGATTTCTAGACATGGTAGAGCACTTGTTCCTGCAGCTGTACACATTCATCTTAGAATTAGGAGAAAATAATTTAAATTCAGTGAAAAGACTGACATTTTTCTTGGAGCATTCTGCTTTAATCCTATTTGTATGTTCATAAGAAGCCAGTTTCTGCTGAACGACAAGATGAGAAACATACATGGTCTCCTAAGGAGCTCTTTCTGTATCCACTCACAGAAAAACTCACTAATGGGAAAGGAAAAACATTATAATGGATTTAAAATGCTCAAAATGGAAAAACAACAAATGTGCATGTAATGCTTAATGAAACAACATAGTCTATGAAAATTTCAGACAATATGTCCTTGCTCACACCTGAACTGTAAAAAAACTGTATTGGAGAAGAATCCAGGAGTAAGTGCAAATTCTGGCAGTATTTCTTAACACACTGAGGAACCTGGGGATTGGGAAGCTCAAATATGAGATCAAGGAAGAGATTTTCTGACTGAGAATGCTCTTGCCATTGACAGAAGCTCTATACACTGATGCATAGACACATCTTAACACAAGTACCCCCTAAACCCTCAATAAATTTAAATTCATTATTTGCTTATTAGTAAAAATGTAGTCAATACTGATTCATTTACAAACTACTAGACAGTTTGTAAAAATCAAGATGTTCTCACCTATTTTTAAGAAAGTACTGTTTGGTGTGTTAAAGGAAGGATCATGAAATTACTTCTAGGTCTTTTCTCATTGTGGATGTGGCTCATTAACATTAATGAGAAAACCCCTTTCATAGTCATGGGAGAAATAAAGATACCCCATATGCAATTAGACATACATGGCTCAGAGAAAAAATAAATAAAAATTAACTAACCAAACAGAAGCTTGTTGCTTCAGTTATGGTCAGTGATAGTTACATGAAATAGGAGTGATTATTTACTTCCCAGAATATTTTAGAGCTGGTAAAACTTCTCTAGAAGCACTAAGGCACAGTCCCTTGCTATTTCATTTGTATTTTGTTGTAACAAAGAGTTCAGACATGCAGGCTTTAAAACCTCTAGCAATGAAGCTGAAATTTGCAAGTCACACTGCTTTCTATTGGGGTGTCTGACACAGAAGACCATGAAGAAGCAAAATCCGAAGGTCAAGGATGAAGCCATACTAATAGTGAGCTAAAAGATAGAGGCAGACTATTTCCACTTGAATTTTGAGCCAGAAAGGTCCCATTGCTATCATTTCTGTGATTACACATGTTTTGGTCTGGCAATTTAAAGCTAACATGATAGGTTGATGACTGGGTATTTTTCCTTCATTTCATCTGGTTCCCTTACTGTCTATTGCGTTTGATCTCTCTCCTTCCCTTGTCATTCACCTTTGTTTTTTTCCTATGTTCACAGAGCATTTCACTAGATATTAATCCACTCATTGCTTCTCCAACACACATCCATGATCTTAAAAACAGAAGAGCATGCATGTTACAATAGAAAAGCTGAACATAGGTACCTGAATCAATTCAGATGGGTAATACTTTGTCAGCAACCATGCATTTGAACTTGCTGAAAAAAATACCAAAATGAGCATACTGGGAAAAACACTTATCTTCAGTGCCTGATTTTCCTAACACATCAAATGTTGCACACTACTGACCTAATTAAAAATTACATTTGAATTTACATATTTAGAACTGTACATTCAGAAAAGAATAGCTGTTTCCCCTTAATTTGCTGTCTGTGTATCTATGGTGACTTCCTGCACCCCATTTTTCTTACCTATGTCATTTTCTCAGCAAGAAACCACAGAAAAGTTGCATCCCCTTTGCTCTTCTTACCTTTGCCTGAGTATAGAAAGGCACAGATGATAAGTGCAGCTCTACTAGAATCTGTAGTTCAAGAAAGGGAAAGAAAGGAAAAAAATCCCTACCACCAACCTGTTAGGTGTACTATAGGTTTCACATTCACTAAACAGCTATTGTTGATTAAAAAAAAATAATAAAAAAACAAAAATCCATGTGATCACTTTTGCAAACTTCCAAAGAAGTATCGCTTTAGAAAACACTCCTTTAAATATAGATATGTACATGTTAAAACAAATTATCTACTGACACCTTTTTTGATTAAATGGTCTTTTGAAGAAAAGACTCTACGTAAACCAATTTGTACTATCAGATACAGTATTTAACATCATTTCATCATGGAAAGCTGGACCTCCAGGAGTAAGATTCCTAGATTATACCACAGGAATTACATCAGACTTCTTTTAGAATTTGATTAGGTGAAGAGATAAATCATAATCGGTGCTTGTTATCGCTGCAGTCTATTTTTATTAACCCAACATGAGCAGTAAGCCAGAAATCTGAATTTAAATGCAGTTATTTTTAATCTAATGAAAATACTGTCTTTTAAAGCATCATGACTCAAGACAGCAGGTTTTCTATTTCTTTCCGGTTTAGACTGACATCATTACTTCTCAGAGGACAGATTCTTGTAACAATGCTTTATTCTGCAAAGTACTCAAGATGATGATCATCATCTGTACATTTATTATTGCTCTTCAGCAAGTATAAATCATGGACTGGATTTTTTGAATCCAGATGTTTAGTCTTACTCTTTAGCCTTATAAAGGCTTAAATCCCAATCATTCCTGTTCAATGTAGTAAAGTTGTTGCCTGTTACCTATTACATCAAGCAACCAAGACTTGTTGTAGACCAACCTCCCTCCTCCTTATACACTAATAATAATAATGAATAAAATAATAAAATCTCCAACTCATTCAGCTGTTAAAATAAACCAGATTTGGAATACTGGAATTTGCTGCAAGTTTGTCTTTTCTACAAATACAGAGTTGAAAACTGTTAAAAACAAGAAAAAATCATACCTATTAAATTATAAAGAATTACCTAGCTAATGCAAATTTAATTAAGCATACACTCCTGACACAATATTTTAATGTTCTACATTGTTTATTCCAGTGTAAAGAGACTTAATTTTAATAAATTGAAATTTCTCTTGTCATGAGTTCTGCTAGTCTTTAATTGGAAATCATTTATTATGCTTACCACAAGCTGCAGTTATGAAGGGGGAAACCACCAAGTAGCTCACTAATCATAATACTTAAGTAAACACTGGAGCACAGGATTGCGTGGTTGTTTGGTTTGGTTTTTTTCAAGTACCATTTTTATATTAATTTCTTTGTTAAAATAAAAGCTTCTGGAATCAGATAATAATACATGACTGGTGGTTCCTACTGTGGTCATCGTGTCACTGCCTCACCTCCACCCGCAACACCTAACATTTAAACTATAAACATGAGAGGAAAAAAAGAGACATTTTCAAATGTCAAAATTGTGTCAAATGTCAAAATGTTCTAATTAACAAATCAGAGAAGATCAAGAGAGAAGGAAAAAGATCAAACACAATCCTACAATTGCTGGGTCTTGCTTACACATGTAGGACATTGTCCATATGATTGCTACAAGCAAGCTCTTGAAAAATAAAAAACCCCAGTGTCTGTGCTCTCTCATTTCCTTAGATAGGAGTATGAAGATGAGCATATTGCTTCTGCTTTATTTTATACATTTTACTGTGGAAATAAAATGTCAGATTCAAATTTAAAATCTGTAAGCAAATGCTCTGGATTGCCGAGATGATGTACAAAGTTTACAAAGGTCTTTTTCAGCTTTAGTTGGCTGTGCCTATGTTTCATCAGACTAGATACAGAACAGCAAGTCTACTGGTGCTAAGGACTTGATGTCCACAGTGCACATAATCTGTGGCTTTTACTCTGGAATACTTCTGTGATATCCTAGTTTAGACAGACATTTTATTTCCATTTTATTGCAATATTCTGTTCATCCTGTTGACTGAATGTTGGAGTATAACAGGTATGACCCTGGATCGTATCTTTAGCTTCATCATAAAGAACGCAGTTAAGCACAGGATGTAGGGATGATTAAGAAATTCACTGCCAAAACACATTTCTAATCCAGACTGAAGTGCACATATAGGGACTGTAACTCTGTTAATAAGTAATGTGGAGCAATAAATGCAGATGTATGTATAAGGAAATGGAAAAAATAACCTGTAGATTTTAATTTGTGGATTTTTATTTACTTTAAACTCACTCTAGTCTGTCTCCCATTAGCAGCTGCAGTACATTACCAGATCCTTTGATATTTTTTCCCAGTCTAGTTTCAGGCACGGGGAATTTAAATATTTTTTTTCCTGAGACTACTCCATGATGGATGTCAAAGCATGGTATATGGCAACACTCTAAAAGATTGCTTCAAAAGGCCAATCCTACTCTGAATTAAAATACTAGGTAGATGTGGCCTCACATCATCTGTACTTGTAGCACCTGGCAGTAGCAATCAAACTGTAGCTTCAGCATATTAAAATCTTGTATTTTTGCATAGAAGTAAGAGCTGTAATAATTATGACAACCTTTGCAAAGGTCTTAAACAATGATAAAATCCCACAAATTCATAGAACAGCGAACCTACTTTAGATAATGTTCTCAATCCCTTAAAAAGGTTTGATTTAAGGATTCTGATACTGGAGGTACATACAGAAATCAATTTTGTTTTTCATGTCACTTTGAAACTTCAGTTCTCCTTGGTTTTTTTGTTTGTTGTTTTCTTTGGAGATTTTTGTGTGTTTCCCCCAAATGCACAAATAAAAACTACTGTAGCCATGCAGCTTTCCCAGAGTGATACATTAAAAAAAATAATTCCAGAAGCTTCTTTTTTGCTAATCTTAAGGTGAAAGCAATTTGGATCGTATACACATACACTAATAATGTACCTATAGTGCAGTATTTCTGCTCCAACCTATTTTGCTGGTCATGAGGATTTCAATTTATTTGCTACCCTAAAATAACACACTAGTTTTGTTTCACATGGAAAATCCTACTGAGGAAAAACAATGATAAAAATCACCAGTGGCCCTATCTGGGTAGTCAGTGCTATTTTTAGCTTGAAAGCAACAGCTTTTGGTAACTTATTCAAATAATTTTAATGGCTATTTCTAACTTCAAAGGCAAGACAGTTCTAATGTTGGGTGCGTGTCTCAGTTCAGCCCATGAATGTGAATTCTTCATGGCCCTGCCTAGCCTCCAAGGGGCGAACAGCAAGTTCACATTCAATTCTGCAGAGATGAACCAGCAGTCAGCTTACATTAAGATGGAAAGCAACATCATAAAGAGATCCACTATTCAAGGCACAATTCTTAAGTCTACCCCATTCATAAACTTCCCTTATTACATACCTGTCTCTTAATTACCTAAAAATGATCAGTTTGGTAAATACCAATAATAAATGCCAATACTATATGTAAGCTCAGCCACATCATGAAAAGATACCTGGAGTAGAATTTGTATACTGCATAGAAAAACAGTTTTCTTCATTGTTCACACTTAGTCCATGCCACAAAACATGGGTCACTGAACAAGCCATGTATTATTTGAAATTCTAGAACACAATTCCAACTGGAGAGAACTACAACTAACATAATTCTTGCATTGATTCACCTCTATGGTAATTATATGAAATTCAGTATATTTTAATTCAGCAGTACTCCATTTCACATATTTGCCAGATGTATTTTTCTTACTTATGAATGTGAAGTGCACAGACACAATATCTTGGCAATGTTTTCACACAAGTCTCCAGAAAAGCATTAACTACTGAGATTTAATAAACATTATTTATGTCAAGTCCCTTTGATAATTACTCTGTCTGAATTAAAAACTTTGAGTATTACTGGAGTGTTTTATAGTGTATTGTTACAGTACCTTTTGCTGAAATTAGAAAAGATGACTGGACCATACCTGTTTCTTGTGTGCTTCACTATATTATGGCTCTAATCCATTCTCAATTTAAATTAGAGGATATATTGTATTTTTCTCATAATACATTTTTTTCAAGATTATAGTCAAAGTTACGCATTTTAGCATGAAGTACTTGTCTTGCACACAGAGACTGGATCCAGCATACAGGCATTAAAGCACAGGTCTGAGAAGATGGGGTCAGATATAAGAAAAAGAACTGAAACCCAAGATACAGTAATGAAGTACTTTAGGTAAATTAACATAAAGTTGTTCAAAGGAAAAGGCAGGAAAGCAGGAGTGGCACTCAGTCTTCCTCTTCAGTTCATTTATTTGCTTTTAATTATTACACTTCTGTCTTGAGCATCTTTTAGGCACAGACATCTCTCTGTAACTTTAATTACTAGTTTCTATGGCAAGATATGGTATAGAGCAAATCTTGTTTGTGAACACATAAATTCAGGATACTTGAATTTAGCAGAGGAGGCACACAAAGAACCAGCATCTTCGCATGAATTTAAAACAAAATTTTGGTAATTTGGTTTATTAGCTTTTAAATATGAGAGATGCAAGAACTTAATCTTTCCTTTAAAGGAAAATATTCAACAAATCACTACCTGTGGAGCTGGCTGGTCCCTTTGTAGACTGGGTCAAGCTAACCTTGAAATAGTGATTAGGTAAAATTAATAAAGTATTTGCTCCTGTAATCCTAGTTTTCCATACTTTTAATGTAAGAAAGGCCATCTTCAGTGTTTCTACAGACTCACCAAGAACACGTATTAGCACAGCAGTATGTCTGGTTGCAGCAGAAATACAATTATGTAAATGAGATATGTGTTCCCTGAAGACCGCTAATAGAATGATTGACCTATATAGCATGTAATTTGTTCTCATGTGTTCTCTTTATTGTCTTCCAGCTGCACCAGAAATTAAAACTTGTTAAACTGCATTGCTCCCCAATTATATATCAAAGGTGCTTGTGTCACTCCATGTCAAAAGCAATTAATAGTTTGCATGCTCCTTATTGCCAGCAGTACATCGAGCTCTGGTTGGCTTTTGGGGGTTTTTATTTATTTGTTTTAAAAAATAACCACCAGTGCCTCAATAGGCACTGTATATGAAATACTTTGGAAAAATCCCAAATTATAGTTGCTGCTGTAACACCCTAATAAAACTGGGTTTAGAAGTATGCCAAGAAACAGGTAATAAGTAGGAAAGCTGTTGGTAACTTTCACGAACTGAGCTGGAAGCTGGACAATTGTTTCTATTTCAGAACTAGATTTCAATATACATTTTCCGTCAATGCACTGGGGGTACTATAACACCATCTATTCAGCATATTGTTCTGAATCAAAGTCCAAGCAAGGCAAGAAAAGGTTATCAGTAGCTGCCAGTGGGCCATTGGTTAAGCTGTCACTATTTGTGAACAAGTCCTGTTTTTTACTTTGATGAACTGCAGCCCCATGGGAAGGACTCACATTGTAGAAGTTTGTGGAAAACTGCCTCCCGTGCGATGCACCCCATGCTGGAGCAGGGGAAGAGTTTGAGGAATCCTCAAATTATGGAGTGGCTTTGGTGGGTGCCTGGCATCCAGCCAGGGGCAACCCACTGCAGAGCAATACAATGACAATATTCAAGTTAGATAATTGCAGAGGTTTTCCAATGGCATCTATGTGTTGGTTTTTTTTTCCAAGCTGTATTTTTACTGCAACTCAAGAGTTCTCTCTCTGCATCAGCAATATAATAAACATTGCAGAGCCTCTGGAACCTACAGTGAAACTCAGCGTGCATGCAATACGAAGCGGAAGCGTTTCACCTTGATTGAGCTATGTTTTACTGTTGGTAGTCCTTAACAGAGTATGACAAGTTTCTCCCCAATTCCAAGTACTTCGATTCATGTTTCAAAGCTTTTGTGTCAAGTGAGCTTTGCGATCTCTCACTGAAGCTTATTAAAAGTCTTAGCTGAGGTTTTTTTATTTACTTTCATCACATTATTCTCTTCCTAATTAAGTTTAGAAGCAAAGATAGTAAAGAAGGCTTTGACAGTCAAAATAGGGCTGGTGCAAGAAAGCTAACACATTTCATGATCTCAGAAGAGTAGAGGCAGATGCAGCTTTTCAACAAAACACATATTTTTGGGGTGCTCTTTACAGTTTCCATGTTCATATCTGGACTAAACTTGTGCTCTACTATAAGCTATGATACTGATTGTTACATCTGACACATCTCACTTTTCATTGCCATTTGTTTACAGTTTAAATCATCCACTTGGATTCATTCATAGTTGTCTACTACCAGGAAAACAGAAATACATCCAAGGAGAAAATATCAAGGTTCCTGCCACATACCCAATATCTATGGGCAGATTAGGTGTTATCCAGTCAGCTTCCATTACTTTATTTTCCATAAGGTAAATTGAAAACATCTCCAGTTTCAGAAACAAGGACAGACATTCCTTCAATTCAAATTTTACATTTGAATGCAGAAATTTAAAAGTTTGGTTCAAACTGTATATGGTAAACGAGACATACTTGTTAGACAAGGTCTCTTCCTATTCAGCCTGTGCTATGATCTGTCCCAATTATTTAACAGATTCTGAAGAGTCAACAGACACTGATTTAATTTGTAAACATTCCTCAACACCTGCATATCCTACTGGCCCATCTGTATGATGTACATTCAGGGAAAAAGAGAAGTAATTTCAGAAGCTAATCACATTTGACAGTGCAAGAGAAACTTGAGAGGTCTGAAAACTATGTCACAACTATAAGGTAAATGAAACCTCATGCATTAAGCAAACTGTTTCATGCGTCTTCAGTATGTGCAGCAGAGGACCTGTTGTGAAGCAGCATTTTTAATTCATTTGAAATTCTACTTTATCCTATCTGATAGTACTTTTTTATCTGTGTACTTACTAGAACAAAACAATGAAAGTTCAAACAAGACATAGCTGATACAGAGGTATATTTCCCCTTATTCTGAAATATTTAACTAAATGCAGCAGGTTTACAAAAAAATTAGAAGTATGCAAAAATAGATGAAGGAGATTTAATGTCAGAGGTTGGTGACAGATACCCACATGGCTATCTTAAACTGCTAATTTTAGCTACTTCAGAAAGAATGTAGTGTCCTAACCTTGCAGCCTTGTCAGTATAGAGAAGAGCTACTCTACTGGGCACCTACATCAATTTATCCTCTAGAAGAGGCTACTTCTTTCTCTCACCTGACCCCCCCCACTGAACTATGACTTTTCATACTCTGAGATGCACTTGAAAACATTCTTGATACAAACTCCTAACTCAGGCTAAAATGCATTTGTACTGGGAGAGAAGCATTTCAGATATTGAAATTGCAAATGCAGATAAACAGAGGAGAATGTCACATGTATCTGAAAGAAAAATTATTTGACAAGACAGATACATTAATTCTTCAATCTTTTTCAAGAAAATTATTTTCTTTTCTGTTTTTCAGGCATTCACATTTTTCAATCTGGCAAAAATTCAGTTTTCAAATATTGGCACTTAAGGTGTTTGGGTTTTTCCTGCACCCAAGAAAACAGTATTGTCAGAAATGCAGCTGTTAACTTAGAAGTTGCATCTCAGGCACCCTGAGACACCTGGAAGAAGAAGTATGTTCATATTAACATGTTCTGAATAGGTCAATGACATCTTACCGACATGCTGACAGAGGAAAACACTTCAGGCAATTCTGCAAATAGTGATCTACATGTAAAGATTTGTAACAGAACTATAAGAGCTGGTGTGAATAAAGTGTAAGTGGCAATTCATGTTTAAGCACCAGAAGAAAAAGGCAAAATAAGGAGTTATAAGAACGGCTAGTAATAATAATGAGGGACACTGTCCTTAGGACACCACTTCCATGACTTCATTCTCAGAAATAAGGCTCAAGATGTTTCAGTGTCACAACCTCAATTCTGACAGCACCACCAGAATGGAAGGTACAGGATGATGTCAAAAAGGCTCCTCAAGAGGAAAGTAGTGATAGATACACCATTGAAACACCTATTCAAACAAGGAAAAAACAGACATCATGTAGCAGCCTTCCCTAGGATTCACAGAAGGTGAAGTAAGCAAGCCTCACAGGTAAAGGACCACCCATTACAACTGATTACTCCAATGGGATATAAATGATCTGCCCAAACATTAGTTTGTCATTGCCAGCAAAGAGGAACTGAAAAGACATGGGCAGTGCTTGCCAGCTTGTGTCCCTTGTCCACTGTCTTGTGAACAAATTATCATTGTTAAACAACGTATGCGCAGAGACTGTCCTGGCACTTGGGGGTTTGTACATGTAAGTACAGAGTGGATAAAATCAACTTACCTAAAGATTTTGTACAAGATCACCTTCCCCTTCATAAAATCTTGCATCCAATTTATTAATCTCCCTACAGAGAAGTTGAAAATATGGGCAGGGGATTGCGGTATTTTCTCCTTTCCTAAGGACACTACAACAATTGAGAGCTATTAGTGGCAACACTTGTAAAAAGTGAAACTTAGGCCAAATAGTGAAGTTCATTAACTGTGATGTCATAGTTTAGCTACACAATTAAGTGAACTGTCAATATGTCATTCAGGTCATTCTCTTTGTTGCAGTAGTTATTCTTAAGATTCAATCCCACATGATTTATGCAACTCATTTAAAATTATGAATATTCATAACAATCTCCACATCTGTAGGCAAAAATATATCCATAATAATTCACAAATGATTTAAAATAATTAGTACGTTGGAGTATTTTCATTCTGTGATCAATAATTGAACAGTTAAAGGGGTAAAAACCATCAAATGCATTATTCATGGTAAACGCCTCACTCAGTGCAAGCACAAACTTCAAAGAACAGTCATGTTCTCTTCCTTCAGAAAAGTAACAGTGGATTAACAGCACCAGTGTTTCAGATCCCACAAGAGCCTGTATTTAGTGCCCTGTGGGAATCATGTGGGAAGTAATACATAGTTCAGCTTAAGCCACGTAAGCCAGAGTTAAATCGACAGTAGCAGCTGTATCAATAAACCTGATTTTGATAACTTCAGTGTTAATACTCTACCATTTCCACTAATATAATCAAATCAGAGCCGCATCTAACAATCCCACTTAACAGCAGGCATGGATTATGCTACACAAACCAACCCCCAAATAGTCAGCAAGATACAGACCAGCTTCCAATGCTCACTTCTACAGGGGGATATGTGTGCAGCACTTTTTATATCTTTGGCAAGCAGTATAAATGGTGATGGCTTCATATCACAGAACTCCAGCTATTTGCAGAAACAGACAACCTCTCTTTTTTCAAAGGCTCTTTCTGCTACAGAGATGTAGCAGAGGATTTTGATTCATTACTTTTACATCAATGAACTTTTTATGACTTTTTTTTATTTTTTTCCCCTCTTCCAAATGCTAGTAAGTATCATTACCTACTGATTAGATAAAGAACACAGAAGTCTGGAATCCTATGGTGTGGGTTAACAGAATTTTTTTTAACTGATCTTGACAAAAGTCGTAAATATCACCATTTATCAACTTAAAATTATATTTCAAAATAATATTATTAATACATAAAATAACTTGACAATGAAGATTAACAGAATACCATTTGAGACATGGATTTTCTAGCTTTATTAAATCAGTCTCCTAGAAGCAAACTTTATTAGAAGATCATCTCACTGAATATTTCTGTGTTGAAGATCTTTTGTATTAGCTCAATATATTAAGGCTCCAGTATTACGCAAGATTTACTGTCCTGATATCACAAATGGTACAGAGCACTCAAGCACTACTCTTTAATGAATGCTTTGCTAAGAAATATCTTATTCATGGTTTAAAGAAGGGGAAAGATTATTACAACTTCTAAGATGCTAAATTCATTTTAGAAAAGAAACAACACAGATCAGGAAGCAGAATTGAAAAATATTGAAGACTTGTGCAGTACAGAACAAGCTGCTAATAAATCACTACACCCCTGAAAGCAGAGAAGTTTCCCCTCACCTGACATCCATCTAATCACTCTGATGAGTAAGATACAGAAGGAAACGATGGCATCTTCTCTTATCCTTACTATTTTCTATTTCATAGTCTGGAACTAAAAGATGAAAATCTCATGTGATGAGATTTTCATGTCATGAAATATAAAAGACAGTTAAGGTAGGAATCCTGATCTGAGTATCTGGAAACAGTAAAGTTCAGCACTGTTCTTCTCCAAAGCTTTCTGTAAGTTAAGATTTTAAACCACTTGCACATAATTTGCATCTGTATTTCTATTTTGGAGGAAAAAAGGGCTTACTCTTAGTTTGATAAATTCACTTACAGGGTAAAGTGAAAAGCTAATAATAGAACTTTCAAAGGAGTATTGGGAATAGCCACTTACAGCACTATAGCCAAAATAAAACCACTAAGGAGCAGAAATGCAGACTATTTTCTCAGGGCTTAACCAATACTTAAGAGTTGGCATCTGTGACAAATTGGTTCTGGATTATTAGTCAGACTTCAGGCTACTGTTGAGGCATCAATCTCTCATTCCACGGCATCTGCTCATTCACTAACATGTGTAGCTTTCTGTCAGATAGTCAATTTTTGTCCAAGGATTTGATAGATGTTAATGTGATTGTTTCAGCTACCATCCTTTTGTTCTAATGATGAAGGTTCAAGCTTTACTTACTGAACCTTTTAAGACTGAAGCTTGAGTGGATAATAAGACTTGTTTTGAATTCACTTTCACCTCTCTTCCGCTAAAGAACAGAATTCCCTGCTTAAGATATATTCAGTTACTTCATTTTTTTTGTCCGAATTGTAACTTTTCCCTACGCCAAGCTGGAACATTCCAGTGATCACAGATGTTGCTCCAGGCTACAGAAGGAAAGCATCTTAACTCCGTAACAGTAATACAGTGTCTGTATCATGATCAGAGGTAAGCTTTTACTAATCTCTCAAAATCAGTGATAAAAAGATTTTTCGTTATCTTAATATTTCTAGAATGGTAGGTTCTAAACACCCAGTTTTATTCAGGCCAGACTGGGAAAAAGGTAAGCAAAGCACTTCCATCAAGCAATTTACAATCAAGGGGATGGGGGAAGCGGAAAGGGGAGATGAGGAGTGGCAGGCAGAAAAATACATAAAGAAAAACTCGCTTGGGAAGGCAATTCTTGACATATTGATGGATCTGTGAAATTTGAGCACACTGGACAGTCAGGCCATATTCTTACACCTTTTCCTTTGGTAAAGACTGAAAGGACTATTAAAAGCTAGTTGCACCCTTCATCTGATCCAGTATTACTATACCCATATTCTCTCTCCAAGCATTTGAAAAACTCTTTGCCCATTAGCTAATTATGGATTACTTAATAAATTTAATTCCCTGTATGTGACACCTGATGGTTAGATTGCTTGTTTGATTCTTATGCAACTCAAGGTGGATGCTAACCTGACTTGCTTATCCTAAAACTCTGGATAAAACCTTGGCAAGTATTTAACCAAAGCTATTCTTAAGTAGCTAGTATGAGAACGTGTTCTTAATGTTCCCATTAAACTATCTGATGTAACTGAATAACCATTATAAAATCTAAAAATACCATGGCTGAACAAACTCTAATAATTTCTGTAAGGACATTTATTCATTTGGGTCTATAAAATTCAGCACCCCTAAAATTAAAACACCCGAGCTAACCTGAAACAAAAACAACCTAAAAGAGCTTCTGTATGGCAGTAGTAATTAAGTGCTTGCTAACAAACAGGCCCAAGGACAGCTGGACAAATTTTCTGTACAAACATCAGTCAATCCATAATTTGTCTTTTATCCCAAGAAGAGTGCAGAGATTCGTAAATCAGGTACTGTCAAACAGCTGAAAATGACTGACCCTAAGATGAGACCTGGCATTAAAAAAACCAAACCAAAACCCTAACCCCCACACCCATGCTTAGTAACTAATTAAAGCTTGTCTACAACTCCTGTGTTAAAAGAGCAGGACGAAGGCAACTGACCTCAGAAGCTGAGAGTTGAAACTATCTATATGAAATGTAATCAACAATTGTAACTACTGCAAGCATATTTGGTGACGGAGTGCAAGGCATGTGGATCCCACCTTTATGTCTCCTGGTCTGAAACAGGCCTGTAATGCAGGACACTGACTGCTGACAGCGCTTCTGGATTTAGATTTATTTTATTAAATATTGCATTACTTTAAGTGGGATAATACAAGTTTTGGAAACTTTTTAATTTAAAATGGTATAGATTTTACATGCTTTTACTTCATTTACCCTAACCATAACATCATTTTTCCTTTTAAACCATATTCTTCTATTTCCCATTCTTTTCCATTGTAACCTGGTGAAGTAATGTGTATTTTAACTTTAACCAGTTATCATAACCAGTTGACAGCTATGTGATAGAATAACTAACGAAGTACTAATACCAATTTATGTTACTATTAACAATTTGCATTCCCATATAAGATGGAATGTATATATACACACAAGGTTGTTCAATTCTACCCGATTTCCTTTTAAAAATGCAGACCTTAGATTTTAAATTAATTTTGTAAATAATAACTTGTTTTAATTATCATATTCAGTATTGTGAAATCAAAATCTAAAACACAGTGGACAAAAAAAACCCTCACCTAAAACAAGGATTAGATTTGAACAGTTGATAAATTATACACCTGATGGAATTCTACTCTAAAACCTAAGAATTGATCTTTCATTTTTAAGGAAAAAATGTTCACTGTGAAATTGTAACACATAATTTTTTTAGTTTTCAAAATATCTCAAACAGGGAAACGGTTCTGTGCCTCCTGTGGAAGTGTGTGGTGCAAAAATGTCGTTTCAGAATAAAACTAGTATCTGTTTGGTGCTATGGTTTCTCTAATTAGGATTGCTGCTATTACGTATCTGTCAAACATAGGATGGACACCCAAAACCTAATTAGCTGTTTAAACTCATTTAAGTGCCACATTTAATCTTGTGCTTGTCACACTTAGATTTGTTTAAACCTTAATAACATTCAAGATCATGCACTTGTATTAAAGGCAACATGTGTTTGAGTCATTATGAATCGCTGATGTTAAAATATTCATTATGGCTCAGACAACTTTTTTCTTTATTTATCTATGTAAGTCATTTATCTTTCCTATAAGATTTATGAGGTGGTTTTACTCAAACCAGTGAAAACCAAAATGTAATAATTTGGTTTCCATTTCTTATGTTGTTAATTCAGCCATATTCCTCCTGATCACTAAGCCTCCATAATTTTAATATAGAACATGCATCAAATTAAGCACTTCTTTTCAGCTGGATACAAATATTTCATTTTTATTTCACATAGTGCATATATACTAGCTTTATTTCATTCAAAGATTCTAAAACATCTGGGAAACAACTTAAAGGAGTTTTGCTATAAATATTTTGCTAAAGATCTGTAAGAGATATGGAGCTACTTTAGCTGTCAATATCAAGATGTAACCATATCCTGTGATAAACACATGTTAAGAAATGCTTTCATTTAACCCATGCAGCTTTGAGTTCACATTCTGAAAAGCGGCAGCATATGTTCACTATTCTGAGATGTCCTACCAGTCCTTTTTAGGCTTTTGTAACTTAATAAACACAATTTATTAGGAAGCAATAGAAGTTTATACCAAAAATAGAGCAGTGGTTACTATAGGAATATAATACTTGCATTGAAGTTTTATACATAAAGAGGATGTAGGACTTTATATAAAAGGGCAATTAAGGAATTAATTTTAAAGGGTCCTTAATGCTTTTGTTGAACAAAGCTGGCTACTTAAAACAAGTACCAAGGGCCTTCACAGAGCTTTATGTCGGAAACTAATAACAAGCTGTGACAGGCCTAACTCAGTATTTGACACAGGTAAGAAAAAGCAGTGATAGGAGGTAACGGTCCTGTGCAAAACCTTGATGAATCCAACAATCAAACACTTCAGACCCAGAAGAATTTCCTTACTACTGCCTATAGTCTGGGCAGGATCACTCACCAGGGCTGTTCTATTTATTGCTATGGAGTCAAGAATGAGAATGAAAAAAAAAAAAAATCTGGAAAGAAATCTGTTTGCAATCCCATATGGTAAAGACCGCTATAGTAATTTAAAATCAAAATACTCAGTACTTAAACCACTATATTCTCTTAAGCTGTAGTTGTGGTTTTTACATAGGGTCTGATCTGTACAGCTTGGATAAGCCTATACTGACTCAACAGTTGTCAATGCCCAGAATCAAAATATAGACAATATATTTTTCTTGTATTAATATAAAGGGGAAAAAATAACCCTTATCTTGGAAAGATTAACAGTTTTCAGGTGCAATGGTTTTAATATGTATACTGTAATAACCTTGTACACTTGTGCTAATAAAAGTAAATTGTGCTAATATACTGTAAAAAAAATATTCCCTGTTTTCCTAGACAGCTCCAAAGTTTTCAAGCTCCAAACAATAAATGGCATTAGCACCTTATGTGAAACTGTGCAGACAGAAATAAATTCTAGGTAAATACTTTTGTTTATCCACAGGCCTTACACACCTTCTGCCATCTGTCCCATAAAACCATTAAAAGACATAAGCGGCTATATAAAAGGGGATCTTTTTCTCCTTTGCTGATTAGGTAATATTACTGTAAATCATTCTGGATGAGGATATCCACAGGAAGGAAGTCAGTTAATATTTATGTCCTACATAGGGGCACGTATATAAATATTTGAGTACATGCATTGAGAAAGGATGGTGAAAAAGCAGTAGCGCTACACTAATTGAAATCAATTGGTAGAGATTTTTGCCCTAATGAAATTACTTCATGCATCCTACTTCAAGATCTTCAAGGAAAGAAAAATAATCTGAAATTCAAAAATAGACAAAGAGTATCTACTCCCAGGAAATGAGAGTTGCATGCAATAAGATTTCCTCAAATAAGCTAAGCATACATGTTCAAAATTAAAAATCAGAGAATATATCTATCTTGGCATGCTATTATTATTGATTTGCTTTTATTGATAGCAAGACCAAGTGTTTTCATGTTCAATAAATCTTTTTAAATAAGAAAGATAAGGCAATACTTGAAATTCTTTTTTTCCTCTTCAGTTCTCTCTGACCTGCATGAGAATTTGCTACACAAAGTGTCACCATGAATCCTTTAAAATCCTACACTAAGTTTTCCTGATACGTCTGATAATGTAAATTTGAACAACAGAAACTTACATTCAATGTTATTGATATTCATGTTATGACAAGGCCCAATTGTTGCTTTAGATGCTACTAAACTGTCAGGGAGGAAGAAACTACTTTGGTTTTTTTCCCTTTCTTTTTCATTACATGCCCTGATTAAAGAGGTTGATTCTTATTTTATGTTTGGCATACAGAGAATAATTTCATAATTGGCCTTGTCAATACAATTCTTTGTAAGCAGCAAGTTGCAAATCCTTTTGTACTGCTCTACTGTCTAGACTAAGGTAGCCTGGTTATCACATTTTCATCTCAGGCTATCACATTTTCTAAGCTGCTTCCCCTCTGGCAGCTATCACTCTCCATGAGAATCATCAGCCGAAACCAGCATCTTACTATTTCTGTATCTTTAGATGTTTGGCTTGTTGATATGGTTGCAAATGAATTTATTCCTTGCAACATAAACCCAGTGTTGATTCATTCAACTTTATGGTGCTGTAATCAGCAGGAAACAGCTATCAGGTAGACCCCACTTTATTTTTAACTGGATTGACTAGCTCAGCTCATGCCTCTCTCCACTGACTATAATGCAAACCTGAGGTGAATAGCTTTCCTAGGTTTGTGCCTCATTTAAATGCTTAGAGGTAGATAAGATGAAGGCTTTAAGTACAGTTTTAAATACAGTCTATACTAGATATATTGAGTCACTTCTCCAGTATGCTTCTAAGATAGTTACAGAAGCTGTTTAAAAGTCTGATTAAAATACAAAATAAAGTAATTGGAAAGTTTATATCGTGTCATATGCTGTCAAGTTTCCTCCTTTTAGGCACAGACTATTTAACCATCATAACATAACACTTTTCACAGAAGTTTTTCTGAGCTTAAGTCCATTCACACATCTGTCTTCTGCCAGTTAAAATATTAAACTTGTATACTTAGCGTGAAAAGCCATAATTCTGCTGTCTTTAGAGCATGTAAGCTCATACCCCCTGATGCTGAGCTGGATGCTCGGCAGGTTTCACCAACAGAAATATACTGGAGAAAGCGACTACAACAGTACCACATGCCTTGTGTTTACAGTTAATTTAGCTGCTCCAAGAAGAATATAGTTTTTCAACTTATACGCGGGGCGAAGACTAACAGGCCAAAGATGTGCTCCAGAAATAAAACAAATTGAAAAATGAAGCAGGATTCTAAAAAACCAAAAGAGCAGAGAGTCAAAATGAGGCAAAGAAACAAACAAGAGTATATAATTTCTTTGGACCCAGAGTACGGCATTGTACAAGTTCCCTCTCTTCAATCAGATAAATCAGGCTTTTAGTGCACTCCCTCCATAAAACAGCTTGCTGCATTTCTTATGAATTATATATTCTTCCTGAAGTCTTACTTGTAAATCAAGTAGCAGAAACCTAGCAGTTGTGATGATCACATGTCATTTTGTCATCTATTCCTTCTTGAACAGAGGACTGGAAATGCTAACCCATCTCCTAAAACATGCTCTTGCAGTAATACAGGTTTGAAACTCATTTGAATATTCCATCTTATGTTTATCTTATCTGCTCAGACCACTGGCATGATGATGCGCTGTATATGGAACAAAGAAAGAGCAGAGTAAATCTGCAGAGCAATGTTCTATTCCCACATTTAGGTTTCTAAAATTGTCACGAAATAAAATAGCATGAGCATTAGAATACACCATGCTGCTTAGACAATTCCATCATAATTTGTCATTCATTCTGAGATATTCATTTGTCTAGAAGCAATTAAAGCTTAATTGCTGCATAACCTGAATAATTTAGAAATGCAAATTAGGATAGCAGGCAAGCAAGTATGTGTTCATTAATTTCTTTGTTATCACCATCTGTTTAATTAAAAAAATGAGTTTTACTGAATGACAGCTTGCTAACTATATAAACGTTTCCCTTAATTGAAAATGTCTTTTGCAATTGAGGTCAGCATCTGACAAAAATTGTTTGAGCTTTTGCAAAAACATTTTATCTAAACAAATTGTAGTATTTTTAAATTCACATTAAAAAACATTGCCAACATATGCAGTGTAGTTCAAGAAATGGCATCGTCACTTCTTAATGCAAAGTAATAATTTTAAGAAAAAAAAAAACATTGCTTTGGAAAAGTGATGGGTATTACAGTTGATTTGTCTTTTCTCATGATGAGTATATGCAATTTATCATCTGTATTATAGAAGATTTTGAAAACATGTATAAAATCCATTTTCAAAATATGAGTACCTCTGGCAAAAAAGAATCATCTTAAGGAAGGAATGCTTCAAAATATATGATGTGGTCTTTGTATTACAGAACTAATAGAGTTTATCACGGAGAATCTTTTTTTATAAAGAAGCTATTTTTTTACTTAAATATACAACTTTTCATTCCTGATGTATACCAGCCTCCTTGTATTCATTCAGGGAAAAAAAATATAAATGTATTACATTCATGCACTTGGTCTTACATTTTGCTTATCTGTTTAGACCAACTCAAAACTGCATACTTGAGAGACCGATCTATAAATACATCATTTACATACCTGGAAGCCCACTATGTTTCAACTAAGATTGAAGCTAACAGTACCATACTTTCTGTGAGATCAGCAGGCTAATTATCTAGGACTGAAATCCTGGAGCAGTGAAGAAGGGCAATATTATCCCACTGTCCTACAAACTCATGTGAACAACACAGGGTGAATAATTGACAACTAATTATACTACTTCGTTATCATCTAAGTTATACTTGGCCTCTACTTTCTCTTACTACATTTAAGAGAAACTTTGTTATGGGCTCTGTAACAGCACAAACATATTTAGAGAATGCAGCAAAAAGGCTTTCTCAAAGGCAGCAGTGGTTACAGCTATAGGTGGTAATGCAAAGCTTCAGTGATTTGCACTGGAAAAAATCCCCAAGAGCATACCTTCTCTCATGCTACGACTGGCTGTTTCCCCTTTCATTAAGTTACGGGGGTAACTGTGAGCTATATATTGCCTTTTTAATATTTTGTTACTGGACTGAAAAAAAAAAAAAAGATCCTGCAAGGTTAGAGCTGTATCTTCCCCAAAATAAGTACTGACCAATCTCGCTGGGTAACAGCTTAAGAATACAAACTCAGGGCTAGACTGCAAGGCTCAGTCACGTGATTTGGCAATTCCCTTGTGTGTAGTCTCTCTATACTCAATTAAGCCATCTTTAGATTTTCTAAATGCTGTATAAACATCATCTGACATTTGCAGGCTCTTCCTAACATATGGAAACAAACATTATGATTCTCACTAAATGCTTTGGGTAACACACAAAGATCAAGCAACTTTTCCATAACAGAAGAATCCAACGGGAATGCAGATTGAGAACCCCAAACCTGTACATGGGCTGTATCTGAGACACAAATTTTCATGGTGACTCAGTTGCACACTGTTATTGTGTGCAGATCCATAGTTTTATCAAACAAATTCCTTATGAACCAAAAAATAATCCTGGTAAATAACTGCATGACATTTATATTTTCTCATGATTTGGATCCTTTCTAAAATATGAGTGTGTAAATCCTCACGAGAATGTTCTCATGGAATTACAATGAATCCACATGAAGACTTAACGGGCAACACAATACAAGCACTTATGCAGAAAATACAGGAGGGAGAAAAATAGTAGAGAAAAGTAGCAA
>JANEMJ010017540.1:31930-49665 GCA_024361745.1 Cacatua alba | reverse complement strand
CAGGGCGGTGGAGGCGGGTGGGAGGTCACAAAGCGGCGGAGCGCAGGGTGGTTTGGGCCGCTGTCGCCGCTGAGGTAACGGACAGCGGCGGGGAGGCCGGTGGTTCCGCGGCGGGACCCGCGCAGACAGCGCCGCGGCCCTGGGGCGGGGAGGCGGACGCACCGCGCTTCCCCGCTCTCTTCTCGGGCACGGCCGGCTTCCCCCGGGAGCCGGGGAGGGGCCGGGGTCCTGGCAGCACGGGTGAGGCTTCCCCGGTTTAATAGATCACCTTCCCCCGCTGCCTGCTGATCTCCAGTGCGTCCCAGCCGTTAGAGTTCCGAATGGCAGATAAACCGGATAATAGTGTTGTTTTCGAGCTGCCCATGGTGTCGTGGGGTGGGTTTATCCGCTTGGGAACGGTTTAACCACTAACGCGTCAATAAAGCTATCCGCAGATTTTATTTCCTGCGTGTTTACAAAATGGTAGCTGGGTATGTTTATACACTCTTTTCCTTTCCCTTATTTGTGCTTTGAAAACAGTACCCTAAAAAAGAAGGGAGAGTTGGAGGGAGGTACCATCATGTCTGACTACAACAGGACAGGCTTGGTTAAAGTAAAAGGTTGGTTTGATTTGGTTTTTCTTCCTGGAAAGAAATGGAAGTGGAGATCACCGAAGACTTCTGTGATAGTTCTGGCACCCCACATATATGTAGAAGTTGGCCTGTGTCGACATGCAGGCATGTTTGGGGCTCGTTCATCTTAAAATTAAGTTCATACCTTCTGGACCGCAAAAGACATTTTGGAAGCTCCGTTTCTAAGTGGTGGAATTATCAGCGTCTCCATCTTCTTTCCTAAAAGGATGAATTGGCATCTGAAAAGATTTTGCTTAATCAGATTACAGTATCTTTATCAGGAAGAATGTTTTGGAGTCATGCCAAAGAATTGTGTAATTTCTTTCAGATTTACTTCTTCCCTTTTCCTATTTCTAAACATGTCCAGGTTGCAGGAATACGTGCCAAATGTTAGTGATGGTGCCTGCTTCCTGGAAAGAGGAAGCAGAAAGCAGCGATCTGAATTTGCTTTTTCTTGTATATCCCTAAACAAGTACACTTCATTCTGACTGAGGGGAAGCAGCAGTGGTCTGTCGAATGGGTTTTATTAATTTAAAAAACAAAAACGCACACAAAAAAACCCAGAAAACAAACCCTAACACCTCCTTTTAGATATTGTTAACGGTTGTTAAAGCAACTATGCTTAGAGGCTTTTAAGCCAGATTTAGTATGTGACATCTGAAAATGTGGTACTGCAGCAAGCTGCTTCAACTGAAACATCACTGCAGCAAGCTGCTGCTTAAAAGTGTTCAGTATTGCTGCCTGTAGAATTAACAGTTAGCTTAGAGACTTAAAAGTTTTCTTCTAACTAGAAGAAGATATTTAAGCATCAAATGAAGTTAATGAAGATCCAGTCTAAATTTTATCACTTAAAAGTGTGCAGTTGACATGAAGTCTTGAAAAGTTACATACCTGAGGGAGATGCCTTTTGAAAAACTTCATTTCCTCAGGGAACTCATGGAAGTAGCAACTTCCACTTTTCATCTATATGAGAAATACTGAATGAGATCATGTTTTTGTGATGTTCCTTCACTAGTGTAAATGCTTTGAGCTGTGATCCTTGACCACACATAGATAAGATTGCTTTGAAAAGGAATAAACAAACTGAGGAACTACTGTATTAACATTTAATTGCCTATTTTCCAAACTGTTTCAGTTTGATTAGTGTAGTTTCATTGTATTTTATTTGGCTGAATCATTAAGTAGAGCAGATATGCCATGGTTTTTGAACAGGCCTGGGCCTGCCAAATCTTCAGGAATAGCTGTACCTTTCCTCTTTCCTTTAATGTAAGAATTTCATTGTGTTTTACTTTGGTTGGACCTTGCCAAAATAAGTTCCATCCACCCTATTTCCCCCGAAGACCCTTTGAGGTACAGAAGTAGTTGAAGAGATGCTGGCCAATCAACACTGACCCATTTTAACTAAATACAGTATTCCCTTTAGCAGAAATGTTCACTGAAGTTAACATGTTCTTGTTTGTGAGCTCCTGGATTTTATTTGACAGCAAGCAAACTTTTGTCATTAAAAGTTGTAACTTTTTTCCTAGATTGCCCTTTATCTTTTATAGAGAGAGAGAAATGTTACTTATCAGTGTTTGTGATCCAGTAACATAAAATGATCATAACTTTTTGATACTTTTGTTAATACACTGTATTTAAGCAGTTAAACAGGGCTAAAGTAGTTGCTGGGGAACAGATAATGTTGCATCCTCTTATTTTCTCACTAGAAAAATTCTTGTACAGTACATGCTTTTTCAGAAGAGAGCAACCATAATTGTATTTGTCCACTTTTAGGGGATTATTTTAATGTACTTTCAAAGTGATTCTGAGCAGGCCAAAATGAACTTCTTTCAGCTGTTAGAATTGTCCTTGAATACAATTAACTGGACAATTGATCAAATCCCAGACTGGTATTAGTTATTTTGAGCACAAATTACTGTAAGATTAAAAGAAGAATAAAATATTCTCTCTGATCCCATATGCTGTTTTCAGCGGTGGTGGATGGTAGATATTTAGGGAAGAGGAAAAAACAAACCCAAGGCAAGTACATAGCACTAATTGTAAAACATTCTCCCAGCCTTCAATGGTTTGCTGTTCACGGATACAAATCCATCTTAAAATGGCTTGAAAAGAGCCGTAGGGTCTGTGTTCAGGCACTCAGTTCAGCACATTTTGCTAGTGTCAGATATTAAAAACAGATATCCTTTTAAAGGCCTGTTAATAAAACTCATTCAAACTTTTTTGTTATACTTACTAAATCATTTAGGAAAGCAGTAAGATGTAAAGAACCTCTGCTTAGGAGTGATGGTTTGGGTCTCAAGTTAGGGGAGCATTGTTCATATGGCTTTAAAATTACTGCCTTGTTTCTGAAATGGATGCAGAGCTATCTATTGAAATCCATTTTTCTTGCTTGATTGCTGAATCATTTTAAACACATGCTTTTACGTTTCTTTACCCTCGAGTGTTACCGAGGATATCTCTGACAAAGTCTTTCAAAAATGCGTTTATATTTGATTATAGCTTTTGTTGTTGTTGAACAAGGACCTGTAACTTGAACAGAACTGCACTGATTTTTTTGTGAACTATTTCTTGGGCATTCACTTAGTGCGCCCAGAACCGTGTAGGAATGAGTGAAGAACCACAAAGTCCTAAAAGTTAAAATTGGCAGAATTGGGTGGAATGGAAAAAAATGCAAGAGGAACTATTCCAGAAGGAGGAAAACATTACTGAGTTCCCCCCCTTTTCCTGCCTCCTGAGTTAACCTCTTACATTAGTCTTTGTTCAAACATGGAATTTTCTGAAGATGAGCTATATGTTTTCCATGTCATAACAGGCTAATTTCTTATAGATGGTTACCATATGATGTAGTTCTGGTTGTATGATAATGCTACTCAATGCATGTTAATGATTGACCTGCTGGAGCTGCCTGTCAGATCATCTTGGCTGTCTGTAAGCCCTTTTTGGCTGCTCTGATAGAAAAGTATTTCTGGAAACACTGATGCTGTAAGGAGAAACCGTAACAGTCTGTAACCCGCTCCTTGGGGTTGAGTCCTTGGAGTGATGGTGGTCAGTTACTGTCCTTGCAGCCTGCCAGAGGAATACACATGATCTGGACTGAGAAATAACTAACCTCGGATGGGATTTAAAGGGCAAGTAATAGTTGTGGGTTTAGGTCAAAACCTGTTTCAGTTTCAAAGGTTGATAATTAATGTGGTAAGGTACCTCAAGCTAGACTGACTTCTGCAATTCTATAAGGTATGGGAAATATCAGAAGTTTCATAAGCCACCAGGATAGTTCCTACTTGGATCTGAGAAATAATATTGTCTGAGTATCTGGATTCTGTGATACAAACCAGTTTCTAAGGGAACTTGATACATTTTACAAGTCTGTGAATGTTTATAGAGTTGTATGTCCCAGACTTTGAGTCCCAAGGTCAAGGTATGAGCTGCAAACAGGCTTCATTAGATTGCTCTTGGTGTTGACGTGGAACTTTTAATCAGTTTTTTGTGCTATTGCTTATGCTGGGGAGGCAAGGTCTAGGAGAAACAATGTGTTTCTGTTGATCTTGATGATAAAAGTGAGTCCTGGGTTACATTGTGTGGTTGTCAGAAGAGGTGCATCACTTAAGTTCAAGAGAGTTAGCAGATAAGCTGTATTTTAGGGAAGTGGTGATTTAAGAATGTAGAGAACAGAGGTTGGCAAGTCATCAGGTATCTGAAGTGCTGACGTTCAAAGTAGGATGTCCATAAATCCTTCAACGAATTGTAGACAGTGAATCTGTCAATGGTGTCATTGCAACCAAATGCAAAAGTGAAATGAATGTGGAACTGTCTATAGGGTGGGGCATCCTGATTGCTTCCTTCCAGCCTGGCATCTACAAACAGGGCTTCCCAGTAAGGTTTTTCTATCTTTCATTTCTTTAAGATTCACTCAGGTGTTTAATGTTTTACTAAGATCATCTGACCATGCTGAAAGCTGACATCTGCATCTCTTAGCTGATGCTATTTTCATTATTTTTAGTTCAATTAACTAAATATAGTATGTGGTTATAAACAAGTAGAAAAATTATTCTTTACTCAGTAAATGTAAGCAGAAGTTGTTCTTCTACATAAGTAATTAAATGCCTTGAAAGTTAAGAATGAGCTACGCTTTAAACTGGGCGCTTTCTAGTCTCTGGCACGGGTAAAGGTTGGGTGACTTCATTTGGGCACAGACTGTCTCACTTGTGTGTGTTAAGCAAGACTGTTGATTGATTACAGTCCCTAAGGACAGATTCTTTAATACTGAGTTCTGGCAGTCACGTCCTCAGAATGAGTAACTGCAAAAAGTCTTCAATGACACACAGTGCCATGAGTGATGGGAGGGTGGGCCAGGAAAGTAATAACATCTAAACTTCTACATTTCAGCTGGGCCTTTATGGGTTTCTGTGAGTATAAAAACCAGATGATTTCTGACAAAGATTGTCATAGGGCTTTATGCAGTCCCTGAGTTTGCAGGAAAGGAACTGTCACCAAGTCTTAAATAATAACTCCTTGAAGATTTGGGGTGCTCTGAGATTAAATATAACCTTCTTGATTAGATAATAGCAGTGCTTGACATGGGATTAAATTACAGAATTGTCTTGCAAATAATATACATATGTTATACAATATACTAGCTTAATAAAACTAGAAACAAAGGGCCTATGGGTAAATACAGTCAGGGTTTAGGAGCAGAAAGCGGGTATTAGGAGACCAAAGGCAGAGGGACTTGTAAGAAGAAAAGTGTCTAGGATGTGAAAATCCCGTAATGGTACCTATCTTGTATTTTATTTTCCTAACAGATAACCCTTCGACTATCTGTTAGAATAATATTTTGTTCTAATTTTGATTCAATGCTGTTCAAACAGCCTATGCTTTACAGAGGGAACTAGAGAACATGGAGGCTGGAGCTCTTTGCCTTTCTAAGGATGCATGTTTTCCCTTTCCCTTTGATAAAACTTGAATATCTGTTCCTGTGAGGATCCATGTATTCTGCAGGGCTGGCTCAAGGGTTAGGGCAGTGTGATGGAGGCAGTGTTTTGGGCTGTATGCCCTGGCGAGCTGCAACAGCCTGTCAGCTTGAGCTGCTGCTACCTTGGCTGCTGTTCCAGGGTTTATCAATTATGTAATGTGTGTATAGTTTAGTGTGTGTAATTATGTCTAAAGCGGTGTGGAATGGCAGCCTTGAGACACCCAAGGGCAAAACTAGTTAGCAGATGTTGGTAGCTTTTTGTTCTAGCTTGCATTAGATGTTTAGCTTTCACCATCACAAGGCAGTCATCAGCACCTCTCTTAGTATTTCTTTGAGAGGGATTGATTTACTGTCTCAGTAAACTGCATGTTAATTTCAGTTCATGTGGGACTCACTACGGAAGTATCTTTATGCTGTGAGAGAGCACTTACATGCCAAATACTATCTGAATAGTTTTTATGACAGGTAATGAAACTGTGACATCACTCACAGACTGGTTCTGTTCTGAAGCTGTTTACAGAGGTGTACATGGAAATGCCTGAGCATTCACTACTTCATGGTAGTTGGATGACTTCTTTTTTTGACCTCTCTGCTTGTTTGTTTTTGAATTGTGGCCAAGAAGGAAACTTACTTTTGTGGCTTTGCAGACTATTGGCAGAAATGTGTCTGCAGTAGCAATGTTGAAGAGGGTGTCATTGTGTCGAACAGGAGCCTGAGTTTTATTTCATAGATTGTTTTGTTCTCATTTACAGTATAAAGGAAACGAAGATGGGGAGACAATTATTGTTGAAAAAGACCATTTTATGGATGACTTTTTCCAACAGGTAAAGTTACAGTTTTCACCATGCATTAAAGACTTAGTTATTTCTCTGTGCCTTTTAATTTCTGTAATTAGGCTTAACAATTCATCTACACCCCATCCCCAATATGCTTTGTAAAGGTGTTCTGAATCAAATGTTGCCCTGAATTACTGTACTGTTTTCATTGCCATGTTTCTCTTCCTCTAGGTTGAGGAACTTAGAAATAATATAGCAAAAATAGCACAAAATGTGGAAGAAGTGAAGAAGCAGCACAGCATTATCCTGTCAGCACCAAATCCTGAAGGAAGTACGTATCACTTTTTGGATTTCAGATATGTGTGGTTGGAAGTTCTGAAATAATTTGCATGTTTTTAGCTATTTATGGGAATAGAACTTGAGATGTTCAGAAGGCAAAATGTAACACAATTCATTTAAATATTTCCGTTTTTAATCTTGAATTAATATTTTCATTTGCTTATTTTTCACCCTTTAAGTCTCATTTGAATAAATACATTTTCAGCATATTTGTTGCATGATCCACACCTTTGCTAGAGCAAAACTCCAGTTTAATATGGTATCATGAAATGGATTGTGTCTTCAGAAACATAGAGGCTATTTGCATTTCTTTTAATTGGTGACAATGTTGAGGTGTCTGATGACACTCGTACAGTACAGCTATCATCTTCTCGTTATTCTTCAGTAGGGGTAAGATCCTGCCTAACAGTAACACTATAACCAGCTGCTTCAGCAGTAGTAGAGAGTTCAGTGATGGAGCCCTATTTTTAGAAGTGCTGGAAGTGCAGATGTGCTTTCTGAACAGAGAACTCAAAAGTTTAGGGAACTTACCCAGAAACCTCAACACTTGTTAATTCAAGGAATGCCTGTGTTTGCGAGAGAGGCTTAAAGAAAAGGGAAGAAAAGATGGGGAGATATTTTTGTGAAATGTTGCAACTCTTTCTTGTTGATGAAAACAACTTTCTGTGTTAGTTTTTTTTCTCCCTCCTATTTTCTTTGTCTACAGATGGGCATACGCTTGTATTCGTAAATGATTATGCAGACTGCTTTTTGTCTTAATAATCATACACAGTCATACATACATACATCTTGGGTTCATTTCAGAGTTTTAACATCTGTGGTCTCAGCTCATGTATCAGCTTGTGTTTGTGCTAAAAATTGCGCTCAATCGTGTGTCTGAATCGTGTAGGAACATGACCTTGCCTGTAAGTAATGTAGGCTCTTCTGAATCTAGTGTCTTCAGTAAGCCCAATAACAGAGGTGTAGCGAAATTCTTTGTGAATTCTTTGTGTAGTATTCTTAATAATAGGGAGTGCATGGTACAGATGTGTTGATAAGGGTAAAAGCAATGAGTCCATGATAAACAACAGAACTAGAAATGGGGGAAAATCTGTATCTTCACTTGATAGACTTCAGTTAACTTTCATATTGATGAGCAAACGAATGTTACCCTGAAAGTGTTATATTAAGAAAAAATGTGGAATATTTAATCACCTGGTTTAGTTCATGACTTGGTAATAACATTTCCCAAGCGTAAGAGCCTCTCATAAGAAGCAGGAACGTAATAGTATGCTGTTAAAAAATGGTGAAGTATTTAGGGGTATAATAAACAAGTTCTCTGCATGGTTATACTGGATGCAGTTATGACATTGCAAGGTAGAGTTATAGATAGTTGCTGGCTTACTGTTATCAACAGGTCTGAAGAAAAAATGCCATATTTTTAATTTTCTTTTTTTTTTTTTCTTTTAGGAACGAAAGAAGAACTTGAAGAATTAAATGAGGAAATAAAGAAGATTGCTAATAAAGTCCGAGCCAGGTTAAAGGGTAAGTTGTGAGGAGAAATAGAACTGCTGTCATGTGTAATGATTCAGGATGTAGCAGTGTTACAGACTTAACGCATTGCAGCTGAACTCCTAAACTTTAAACGTTGCATTGTGTGTGCATAAATTGTATTGGATGGCTCTTTAAAATAGAGAACCTCGTCCTCCCTGCCAACTAATGTAGAGCCCATGTCAGGAACGGTATCGTCCTCTACTTTATTCCTTCTTGGCAACCTTTACAGCTGACAAATACCAGGTCTCAGCACAGCCCAGTCTGTGGAACAGGACAAAGAGCTTGCTTGCTTTCAGTAATAACCTAGAAAATTGAAGTGCAAAGTAATTCCTCTGTGTAGAAATGAATTCTGCAGCTGAAATCCTGCGTTTTGGTCATGGTGTCTTGGAAGATTAATCGCAAGAGTCTCCATAGCATACATACCTACACAGGGAAATGCTTTAGAGCACTTAGTGTGTTTTAAATTCAGACCGGCTAATTTTGCTGTGGCTTTCCCCTGTGGGTATGCCTTCATTGTTTAGCATAGGTTTTGAAATATATTGAGTGTTTTAATATTACTGTATTACAGTTACTTCCGTAAACACCAGCGTATGGTGTTTATTGTTTAAATTGTAGGAGCAGTCAGTTTTGTTAGAACTTTTAGAGATTTTTCCATAGTAATAGACAGTAGTGTGACTCTGAAAGAGTATTGAAATAGTTACTGTGTTCTAAGATCTGTACCAGTTATCAAAATTATTTTATGTTTATCTAATATATCACTGCCTTCTCCCCCTGAAATGTTAAACATGTCTTTGGGGATCTTATACTTGAAGAAAGTAGTAATTAACACTATTTACAAAGTAACTGAGCTATTAAATAATTATACTGAACATTGACTCATAACATTCTTGTATTGTTCGTAGCTATTGAGCAAACTTTTGATCAGGGTGAAAATGCTAATCGGACATCAGTGGACCTCAGGATAAGAAAAACACAGGTATGATCACTTAAGCTTAAATAAAAGGATTCTAGTAACTTGGAGAATGCATTTCCCTACTGTGAAATGATCTCAGAGGTTCATGTTCTGTTTTGTTAGAATGTCAGTACCACTTTCAGTTGCTGTGCAGTATTGTGCTGTATCGAAAAAATAATTGGTTTTGTTCCACACTTTTATATCCTCATAAAACAGCACTCTGTGTTGGCTCACAAGTTTGTGGAGGTCATGACAGAATACAACGAGACCCAAACTCTTTTTCGAGAACGCAGCAAAGGTCGGATACAGAGACAATTAGAGATAAGTAAGTGACCTGAATACACGTTTTAAAAACTGAATTGTGTTAATACCTCCCTTGTTTTGTACCATCTTTAAGTAGCAAGAAACATTATAGATCTCGCATGTCTTCTTGAAGTGTGCGAGAGAAACTATTTTTTCACATGGCATAAACTCTTTGGTGTTACTGTTCAGAGCAGCTGTAAAGAAAATAAGGGTAAACTCACTAATTTTTTTATGTTGAAAATTATTGTTACAGAAACTGTATTTTCCCTTTATTTCTGATGCTGCAACTTCAAATGAAACATTAAGAAAAGCTGTGTTCTGAAAATAGATTATTAACATACTAAACAACATCTTTTTATCTATGGTATTTTTGTCAATAAGAACAGTTGTTAAATTCAGCTGACATAAAATCAGTGCTGCTGTTAATTTACACTGATCAGTTGTTGACTGACTTATATCTGATTTACTTCATCATTGATTACTATGAGAGGTATTCAGAAAGGTGCTTGACTCTACTCTGAACTACAGCATCTACCTCAGAAGGTGTCTAAAATATCTATAACATATTGTAACTAAAATTAGCCTTTTTTATTATCTCCTGTAAAAGCAAGTACATACATTGCTGAAATAGGAAATGCAAACAGAAAGGTGGCAAATTACAAGATGACTTTGCTTTTCATGTGATTCTCAAGTTTGTCATTAGCCTCTCATGCTAATGGTTCAATTCAGCTTTTCAGTTAAGTTTATTGGGCAAGTTAAGTTCTTCTGTACTTATGCGTTTAAAGGGAGAGACCCTAATACCTCAGGACATGGTTATGTGTTGCTATTATTCAATTAGAGCCTTCAGCTTTTCCTCAGCATTGTCTTCTGACTTGTTAGTTGATATTTTCTGGTTTGGATTGTTTTGGGGTTTTTTTCCATATGCAAAATGGCACTTGGTAATGGCTGAAAACAATGCTTAATAGAATAACTTTCGTTGAATTGACATCCTTCTGGTATGGCAAAATTATTATGTTCAATAATGAGTGATGTTATGTAAAGTATTGTTGTTTCTGTCCTAGCTGGAAAGACCACCACTGATGAAGAACTGGAAGAAATGTTAGAGAGCGGTAATCCATCAATTTTCACTTCTGATGTATGTATTTCTAGTCCAGTTTATGTCTCCTATTCTGCTGCTTCTGGTATTTAGAAGTATGTCAGCACATATTTACGTCCATATCTTTTTTTGTTTTTCGAAAGATTATATCAGACTCGCAGATCACTAGGCAAGCTCTGAACGAAATTGAGTCACGTCACAAGGATATTATGAAACTGGAATCCAGCATACGGGAACTACATGAAATGTTTATGGACATGGCAATGTTTGTTGAGACTCAGGTAAATGAACCAATTCAAACACATTTATCTAAGTGGGTTGGTTGTTTTTTTTTAATTCCCCTCAGTCTTCCTCTTTGAAATATGCAGGAACAATTGCTTATATTCAGATAATACAGACTTAGGGTGGTTTTTGATTATTATTAGAATATATGAAAGTTGATCACTAAAGGTTTTTTAGACAAACACAATCTGGATGTACTCATGGTATATGCTATGAATAACTAAGCATAGCCTTTATTTTCAGTTGGTATACTTAATATTTTCTTCAACATGCTTACAATGCAGTAAGCTTGAACACTCATCCCTGGTTAGGAAAGAACAACTTTCTGCTGGAGTGTTTGCTGGTATCTTGGGAGTTTAGGATTCTTGTAGACATGGTAAAGGACTATTGTGGTAGAATAAAATGTGCATTAGCAAGAATATATGCAACTTGCACATAATACAAAGGCATGATTGCTGTTGTAAAGTGAATATACAGGGATTGAAAAGTCATTCAAGTAGTTTATGTTTATAAGCTTCATCTTATCTAGATAAATTTGTTCCGTTCATGTCTTTACATACCAATTATCTAACAAAAATATTTTTAACTTCTGTTCTTAAAATTCTTTGACTTATGCAGCAAAGTGGAAGGAGTCACGTTCTGGGGAGGCACTTTCCTGAAAAGGACTATTTTATTTGTGTTTTTTAATTGGGTTTTGTTCTCCAAGTCCTGTGTTGCTTTAATGTTAACTATCTAGCCAAGGCAAATTGGTAGCAGTTTTCTTTTGAATTAGAAATGAACAAAAGTTACTTGTACATCATTGTTTAATGCTTTGCTGTTTACTGCTGCTGATTATTTCTTCTGATGGACAGAAACACAGGTAATAGACTTACTGTAATTTTTCACCAATCCTCCATTTCATTACCGGATTTCATTCATCATATTTAATTTGAATTTCTTGTGTATTGATATGGTGAACCCTCAATTCCACGGAACTTCTGAGGTTGCTATTATATATGTGTGTGTGTGCTTAGATAACTGTAGAACCTTGTGTCAAAAGAAGTCAATATCTTTTCCCACTTGCAGGCACCTCAGAGATTTCTCATTTCTTTAGTGTGTCAGTTTTAGTTTTGGCTGTTAAAACATACCTCACATTCAATGGTATGTTTTCAGGTGTTTAGTGTTTGTTCTTGCTAAAGGGAGAAATATGCCTGCCCTGCCCATGAACGTACCTTGTTTAGTTAGAACTTCGAGCCCTTGCTTCTCATTCCCTTTTCCCTTTACACATCAAAGCAGAAAAAATGTCAGCTGCCAATATGTACATTATTCACTGTTTAATCATTTGTGTTCTATAGCCTTCCTTCTCTTCAGTTCAATAAGCAAGGATCCATGTATTATAATAATTTTTTTGTTCAAAATTTCATTTTAAGGGTGAAATGATCAACAACATAGAGAAGAACGTGATGAATGCATCAGATTATGTGGAACATGCAAAAGAAGAGACAAAAAAGGCAGTTAAATATCAAAGTAAAGCACGAAGGGTATGCTATCTTTCTGTAATTGTGCTAGTCAGTATATTAACTTAGCACAGTATGAAGTGACATTCAATTTTAGTTGTCTTCTTGTTGTATTCAGTCCTTTAAGGTAGAATTAATATGCATTTTACTTTTCTGTAGTTATGATATTTAAAATTAGAAAATGTTGTTATAAATTAGTATATGACAGGAAGATTTACCAAAGGCTTTTACAAGCACTCCACAACCCAGTCCCAGCAGGAAAAAATCGGAACCTTTCCAAAGTGATCTGTTACTAAAAATTGATATTACCAGTAGAGGACAGAAACTTGTCTTGCTACAAAAACATACAAGCAATTCATACACAGCTAAGGCTATGTTTTCTACTTAAAAAGCTGTCATGACAGAGTGTAAAAACCCCAAAAGAAGAATTAATATACTGTGCCAGTAGATAAATTCACAGGTGGTTCTTATCCATTACTGTGATACCTTTTAATTATTCAGACTCTAAATAAGCTTAAAAGTTTCCGGATCTTTATCATTGGTAAACTTACCTGGATTTATAGCTGTAAAATTGCCATGTTAGCAGGAAAAATAAAAATACTGGTTTTGCTGAAGCAGGCTTTTTTAGAATTTTGTCTGTAATTATTCCTTTTACAGATAAAAAGATCTTCCCTCTGGAAAGGGTGTGATATTAAACCACTACACTCAATTTTGTGGAGGAATTGAGTAGAGTTCAGGTGTTTGCCATTGGTGTGGAAACTTCTGTGTTTCAACATCTTTCTTCCCAACAGAAAGTCAAATAATGTATTCTGGAATCAAACTACTGAGTAATTTATATTTTGTAACTGTATGATTGCAGAGTGAATGAATTGTTCCTCTGACTTCATAATTTCCCCTTTTGAAATGCTGTGCAATTTTGTGAGGCTTTTTATGGTGAGTTGGATTTGAGGGAATAATATATATTTCTACAGACAGACAGATATCTACATGTAGGTAACACGTTACATTAAAATATATTTAAGAAGTATCAAAAGAGCCCACTTAATGTATACGTAAATGGTGGTTTTCTCATCTTTGGCAACTATATAGGTATTAACCACAGTAGTTTATCTGTAAACACTGTTTATTCTTATGCATACAAGAGTATACAGGTAAATTTATCTCAATTGGAGAACACTGCAGGCTTTAACCAAAATGAGTGTGGATCTAAAACGCGACTATTTTTAACATTGAAAATAAATGCAAATCATTGTGCTTAATCTTAAAATAATAAATACCTTGTTTTTTGACAGAAAATGTGGATAATTGTCATTGTGTCATTGGTGTTGATTGCTGTAGTTGCTCTAATTATTGGCTTGTCTGTTGGTTTTCGGTGATGCATGGATAACTGCAGCATGTGTGACTTCCTGCCACAGTGGCAGTAAGTAACTAATCAACTAATTATGCTCTAATTTTGGCCTGGTAGCTTGTATTGTTCTACTAACCCTTAATATCCATACTAACCCTTAATATCCATACAGTTAGTACAGGCTTAAGATGCACTGGGGGATCTTGTCCGTCTCTGGATACTGTAAAAGCACTGTGCATGTCAGTATTGACAGTAACTGACACCTAGTGGTAAGCTGCCACATGCAGAGAATGCAGTCACTACATGAGATTCATAAATGCAGAAGGAAATGAGACCAAAAATGCAGTTATTGTCTTGCAGCCCTTTGAATTTATTTTTTTTTTATATACTGAAACTTCACATCAGCAAAAAATCTACACTAATATATGGAAAACCAGTTACACTTGCAACTTTATCAGGTGGGGTGTTACATGGTTTTAGGCAGAGCTTTCATAAAAGTAGATGTCTACAACTATGAAGTTGGCTATATGCCTTGCAGAACATCCTACAATTTCTTACTTTGAAGCTATTTATTAATACCAGGCTAAATGAAGCAGTGGGAAATAACAATATATTTGTAAAAGGAAGTCTGCAAAGATTCCAACTGGAATTTTAGGACATAAAATTGAGAATTCGTTTAATCTTCAGATTCTTGCTATACTAAGCTACCATTTCTTGTCAAGATAACGCCTAACCAGGCTACTTAACTCCTTCTGAGTCCAATAGAAAGTCAACTTCTGCATGTAGGATCCTCAAACTATGCATGAAGCACTATGAACAGGGTATCGCTCTGAAAAGCTTATCAGGAGCTCAATTTTCTGTACTAACACTCTTCCAATAGCAAGGCTTTTACTTTAGTTGTTACAGTTTCTTCTCAGCTTTGGTTTATAGGCAGGTAACAGATTTACTGTATCATTGCTTAGAGTCAGAACACCTGACCTAATGTCAGACTTACATGCATGTACATAGAACCTATCAATTTTTTCCCCTTGCAGCTCTTCAGAGCTATTACCTGCACAATGTTTTTACTCATGTTTTATTGAGTTCTATGAATTCCATTAAGCATGCCATCTAAAGAATTGAGCAGACTACAAATATTTATCCAAGGAGGGTGGTAGTAAGCAATGTTAATGTACTTAGACATGACCCAGATAAGTAAATGTTCACTGCTGCATCTGTTTCTGTATGTAATGATACTTACAAAAGTTGGCTGTGAGTAATAACAATTATACTGTGAAGCAAAACACAGAAATGTTTCACAGATCTCCATCTTCTAACTATGGTTACGTGCATGTTAGGAAAGAATAAATGCAGTAAGCATTTATCTTAATTTTTCTAGAAAGAAAATCAAAGCACTGAGATGAGATCAGCTTTTTCTGTGGCTGTACATGTATGTGAACAGGGTATTTCAATCTCAACTTTTCTGTTTTTATTTTTTTTGCAGAAACTGATGTTCATAATTATCTGTGTTACTGTATTGCTTCTGATACTTGGAATTATCCTAGCAACAACACTATCCTAGCAAGCGCATTCCAAGAATTATGAACCTTCAGAAACTCCAAAATACGTTTTCAGTAAAACCAAACCTTTTTTAATAAGTGATGCCTTACACTGTTCCATGATGATGACCTGTCACTAATGGTTAAAAATCTAAACAAAATCGCTCTTAATGTTTACTTATAAATGAAGATGAGAATGTATTAGGGTATGGATGGATTTGCATCATAAACTCTGCATTTGTAAGACTGAAACTTGCTCTTAATTGTTTTGAACTAAAGTAACTTAGAATTTTTTTTCATATCTCAGTGTTAACAAACAGTTTAAATAGGGAGTTGAGAGACTTTTGAGTTTTGACTGTTTGGAGCTTTTCCCTATTGCAAAATCTGATTCTAATCATGAAATGTAGTACCTTACCAGTGCTGCTTTTGTTAGCACTCGTGTGAACATTTTTATGAGATGTAGCCTTGTCTGTAAGTATATAATTATTTAGTCACCTATCTAAGCTTTATTCTTAAATTTTCTTTCTCCAACAAGTGCTAAAGTATTTTATCCTGAAAAGACTCCTTATTTAACTGTCTGCCTATTGCAGTCCACTTGAGAAGGAAAAAAAGCCTTTTTTACATTTTCCAGGCTTTTTGTTTTTTCTTTCAATGTGACTTTAATTGCTTTAAATATTTTCCTTGCCTTTGTCATAAAATGTTAGTTGCAACATTTCTGGTAAAAGAATGCAGTAATGAAGCACATCAAATTTGAACCTGGGCAGATAATTATACAAATAACCCTTGTTCAAATACAAATAACCCTGATGGATCAGTTTAGCCTTACTATTAATGTGACAAAAATAATATTTTCTCTATAAAGCCAAGTCACAATTTCTTATTCAGAAGCTTGCTGATGTTGATGTGTGATCTGGCACAGAGGGATAAACTCCTTCAGAAAAGTCTGAAATGTAATAAAAACTAAGACACTGATCTGTTATGAAATTAGTCTTAACATGTATGAAGTGTTTTAGTATATACACACCTGTTGTACTGCTAGTTTGCAACACTTGAAGGCTTGAAAGATTTCAAATGTAACTAAATAACTGCATTTAATGTTACAGGTTATTTTTGTACTTTGTGTGTAAAATATTTGTAACTTGACTTTTTGTCTTCTCATTGTTTAAGCATATCCATGTAGATATGTAGATATATTTACACTGTAAGAGAATTAGAGGGAAGTACAATGTGTGCCTTTTAAATACAGTCTAAAAATACACTTGTCAATGTTTCAAATACTGAGTTATAATGTTAAGTGCGATAACTCCTTAAACTCATGTTTTGTTGAAGGTGTCTAAGATGGAAGTTACTCAGTCAACTGTAAGTCAGTCTGTGGACTCGATTAAATTCAGCAAAGTTTACAGTTAATATTGTATGTATGACTGTTCCTGCTTTGCTGTCCAAATACACTGTGAATGTGCTGGAGCTGTTCAGATGTCAAACATGTTGAAAAAGAAAAAAAAAAATATTATTATTGGTCTTTTTGCAAGTTAGCCATAACGAAGCCATTTGAAAAATTTTGGCTTCATTGATGAACAAATTTCTTTACCTCTAAGTCCTCACAAACATGGGTGAGTCTTCTGGAAGTTTACATGCAAAGTAAGGAAAGATTGGTTGCCTTAGTACTCAGTCTAGGTGAAATATATTTTTTATTCTATAGTTTTCTAGATTTTTATCAGTAAATATTATTTATACATATACACAAATTAGGGGAAAAGAAATTGGTTCTGCTGTTTAACAGCTGATCACCTGAAATGACCCTCAAAATCCCATCATGTTGAGTTTTTTATTTATAATGCAATAATTTGCCCATCAAGACCAGAAATTTGAATAGGCTATTCCATAGCTTTTACTTTTGTTATACAGCTGCCTCAATGAGTTTGTTTTAAAACAAAACTTGTTTTTCACATGAACCTCTTTGTTCTGTTAATATTGGAGGGGAATAAATCTCTAACCTATGCACTAATAAATTTATCTAAGCAAATATCCTGTGGCTGTTTTTATAGTCATGACGTTATCGTGACCTTTGAATATTTCCAGTAAGCGTTTGAATAATGCTGGTATGTTTTTGGGAAGACATATGTCAAACAACTGATACTTAGGTCTTAGAGTAAAAGTAGTGTATTTCCTGAACCTTTTTACCAAAAAAGGTGTAGAGATGGTCAAAGTAGGTGTAGAGAGAAATATGAAGACATTAGTGGGATTTATAACTTGTTAATGTACCCATGGAATTTTGCTTAATATTGAACTTGAAAAATATGAGAATTATTTATTTGAATGAAGCTATTCATGTATTCTCAAAAAATCCTCGTAGAAGTGCATCTTTATCAGTGCAGAATTAAAATAACTTCCTCTTACCTGCCCACCCCAGAACTGGAATTTCTGGAATGGATTGAGGGTTCTGGTGTCCAGGTGGTAACTGGAGTTATTCCCCTGTGCTCGTGTTTCAA